>NW_010578125.1:272900-286622 GCF_000705375.1 Tinamus guttatus
AAGCCGCCGCCGACCCAGCGAGCAGGTAACGGGGCGGCCGGGGCAGGAGTGCGGGTGGGCGCCGCTCGTCTCGCAGCGGGGGCAGGATAGCCCTAACAGCGTTAAGTGGCACCTCTGCCGCCGTGGCCGTTAAGGGGCGGCTCTTGGCCTTGGCGAACATGTGGAGGCGCGTGTGGGCCTGCAGGAGGGCCTCTTCACAGCTGCTGCACGTGAGCTCCAACCTGAGTAGCAGCAGCTGTGGAAGGTGTGAAAAATCAGTATGTCTAGGGGAAGATGATGCTGCACGCAGTAAAGACACCTCTCTGGAGTAGTGAGCTGGAGAAGGGTAGCACAGATTTCTTGAACTAGCAAAAGGGAAATAGCCAGTGTGTTGCCATCTTTCTAGAAAAAGAGTGAGAAACAGATTTTGTGAGGCTTACAGTAGCATAGGGCAGATTGCACTGCATGTCCAAGTGTGATGTGCATCTCCTGCCCTTCTGCCATTTTTCTTTGGCCAGCAGCCTTCTCTCACTGCGTTTCTCTGTTGTACTAGTAAGACTGCTTGGGCTTTCCTCCACCCGTGGCTCTCCAGGAGCAGATGGCTGGGCTGCTTGCCCTGGAGGGAGGGCTCAGTGCGGTGGCTGGTGTTCCCAGGTGCCAAGAGCAGAGTGAGCACCTGGCTCTTTAAGAGCAAACCGAGCTGGTGAGCAGATAATGTGTATCACAAAGACAGGAACTAAACAAACTAAAACAAATAAGGAAGACTCACAAATACAGGATACATCCTGAACAGAAAGACATGGCTTTTGTAAAGGATAACAAGAATATCGTGGCCGTTCTGGTCATAGGTTGCCCTTCTGCAACAGTGGCATAATGTCTGTCTCATATAAAATATTTTAATATGCAGAGGCTTTTTTTTTCCTGATGCTTAGCTAGGGTGTGGACCAGGAAAGCATGCCAGCAACTGCAGAAGCCTTTTTTTTTTTTTTAAAAAAAACTTTAAATTTATCATAGAAAAGCTTTCTGTGGGATGCAGAATTATATAATTACAGTGTACAGTGAGTTCACACCCCACCTTACCATGCAGGAACTTGCTCTTGTCCATTCCTTCAACCTGGGCCTGTTTCTGAGCATCCTGAGTGCTGTTTCATTTCACTGTGGAAAGCCAAAAGCCAGGGTGCAACTCAATGCTAGGACTCTTTCCTCTCTGTTAGTGTGATTGCACACTTGAAACACTCTTAACTCCTAAATGTGCCATGTGTCTTTATAGTTATGATTTTGAATAAATAGCTGCTATCTTGTTTATGCTAGCTGCTGTTGTAAAAATGTTCTAGCCTGCTGCTACATGTGCCTGCCTTCGCCCCCCCCCCCGTTCTTTTTTTTTTTCCTTTTTATTCTTCACATATTATGGAAAATTAACTATTTTATATTTGGGGAGTAATGTTCAGTTAACTGTGTTCATTAAATGTAATATCTGTGTGTTATCATAGATCTGTAACATGGACTTTGACATCGAGATGTTGAGAATTTAGATTAGCCCTGGGAAATGGCCCTTTGAAACAGAGGAGACCAATGGTTAGTGGGCAGTTCTGACTTCATGTTTTGAAAATCAGTGGTACATAGATAACCTTGCTATTTAAAAAAAAAAAAAAACTCCATTTGCCATTTCCTGACAGAGGGCCTGCTGCTCTGTTTGCTTGTTCTTTTTCCTTTTGATGTAACTTCATTGTTGCAGGGTTTTATATCCCTGCTCAGCATGGCTGGGTCAGTGGTTTTCAGTTATGCTGCATGGATCTGTTAAGTTCTCTGAGTGACTGGTGAGGGATTCATGAAACAACAAATAAAATAAAGCTTATTATCAGCTATCTCCAAATCACTGTACAAGGGAAGGTACCAGTATTGGAAATGGCAGAATAATGCTAATAATGCTCATCCAGGTGGAAGCTGTAAGAGCCAAGCCAATAGGCCTCAGTGCAAATCATTTTAAGAATTTGTGTTTTCTCAGGGTCACTTGCCTAAGCCTATATGATGGGTGACAGGTATTGCTTATACTGTGAAATAGATAAGAGCAGTTTACTTTGTTGACCCTCAACAGTAGTTTCAGTGAAGAGTCAATTAGCCCCAGCGACTTCAGATTTTTGGGCTTTTTAAATGATACATGGTAAGAACAATTGAATAGGAAATTAACACCACCAACAAAGATGTGTAAATTTTTTTTAGCCAGAGGGAAGACAGGCTTGATGCAGGAAAGCCAAGCCATGTTCGGGAACAAGCTACACAAATCACAAGCAGTCAGGGACCTTACTCGTGACAGTGGGCTTCCACAATGAAGTATTGTTCAAATCTATCTTCTATCCTACACTTAGGCTTGAGACAAAGTGTAACGAATAATAAACCTACACAAGCCTGTTTTTTTTTTTTTTTTTTTTTTCCCCCCCGAGATCTTTCTGTTTCCAGAAACGTGTTTATTTCTGCAAAATGGAGCCTGTACTGCCTCCCTACACAAGCAATTGTTAATCGCGGTGCGAACTCTTAATGCTACAACAGTTAGGAGACAATTCTATAAACAATAAGATAGAACAATTGTCTTGTTGGAGAATTAGTTGAAGAAATTACCAAAAGCATTTGTAACTTCAGAGAGGGCTTTTTTCACAGACCTGTCCATTCTTACAGAGAACCAGAAAAAAAATCATTCTTGTATGGAAAGAGTAAAAGATGTCTCTCTTTGCTTTCATGTTTTTTCAGTCTCCATGTTGATGTTTTGGGGGGAGATACTCAGGTGAAAATTCAGCACAAAGAAATAAAGTAGCTTACAATAAAAAAATCAACCTTTTTGGGACTCTTTCGAGGATTATCCCAACAATCTTTACTGTTAATGTTCCATATAGATTACGTTTATAGCATAGTGTACGATGAGAGAAAGAATGTACGATGTTCCCCTTCTGCTTTTTTCCTCTCATTTCTTCAATTGTAATTTCGGCCCAGATAAGCCATGTGACAATAGTTTTCAGCTAGTTATTTGGAGCTAACTGAAGTCTAATAATTCTCTTCGTGAGAATATCTTTCTTAATAGACCATTGTATATTAAATGAATGTTTACTAGGAGAGGTCTGTGTTGGGGATTGTTTTCATTACACAAAAACTAACTTTGTGCAATTCTTTTTTTCCTATTGTCTTTTTTCCATCTGATTAAAGATTGAAAATATAAGTATGTATGTTTGCTTGTTTGTTTGTTTATTGTCATGTGAGAAAACAAGCACTGTGATATTACTTTGGATATTTTTTATTTAAAGGAGTTGAGTGAAAGCCAACAGATGATAAAGGGAGACTGTACTCAGATCTCCCTAAATTTTTATTATTTAGGTTCTTGATAACAAAATATGGAAATAGAAATATATTTAGAGTGTGTAGATGCTTGAAAGGGGTCAACCATATAGAAACATTACTTGCATGAAACATGAGGGTTGCAAAGGAGCTAAGGAATATAAGTGGCATCCTAGGAAGGGCACTGTGTGTGCCTTCCCCACAAACTTGGCTGCTGAACAGGAAGACTTCATGCTTTTACTACAGAAACCTGAAGGAAAAAAGCCTGTATACAACAAACATTGTATTTGGCATGAAAATTAATCAGATGGTTCTGAGGCTTTCTTTTTACCTACCAGCTAGGTGCATTTCTTAATGAGATAGAAACTGAAATATTTCTAAATGTTTTGTGAGTTACTTTGTCAATAGGTAATGGTTTCAGGCATCCAACACGACATGCAAAGTTGTTATGAACGGCAGACTAACCAAAGCAATTGCTGCAGTTGCTAGATTTTTGTATTTATCTGCAAAGCATCAAACCTTACATAGTTTCTTCTGGACATTAAGCCATAAAGTATTTCTCTCTCTCTCTTTTTTTTTTTTTTTTTTATATAATGAACACATGCTGTAAGCATTAACCTTGAGCAACTTCTTTCCACGTTTTTCTTAAGAACAAGCCCAACCCCATTGCCTTGAAAGTCTTTTATTCTGTTCTTCTACAGTAAAGCTTTACTTTCCTGTTCACAAACAGCTGGATATTGTTTTTGTCCAGTGTGTACATACTTTTTATGTCAGTCAGCTGTCTGCTCCCTAATCCCCTCCTGCCCCCGCCCCCCACAGTTTGCAATGTACAATTCCCACTTGCAGCATTTTCAGTAAACATGAGATCAAATGAGTATACAGAAATAGCTTTTTCTATAAAATTTCCATTAAAAAAATAAGTATTTATTTACAAAGTGTGTGCTACTACAAAGTAATATTTCCTATTGATTCATATATACTATGTGGTAATCCCAGTGTTCCTATTAGGAAAGTAAAACTTTGTGTATGTATTTTTCTTTGTATTTCTGTCTGTCAATATATAAAGCATATCAAATAGTATCCACAATCTCTTTATGCTACTCCTAGCCTTGTACAATGTGTTAGTAGGAACTAACACTATTTGATCAAGGAAAAAAAAAATCAAGATTAGCAGTCTTAATAGCAGTCTTTTTGTAAGAAGAAAACTTTATAATTTAAATATATTTAGAAAGAAAGAAATCCATGGAGAATTCAAATATCTGCAGCAAATTGTGTAAGATGAGTGGGCAACATGGACTTTCCACTTTCCCAAGATGCACAATTTTAGAATTGGAAATAGGAGGGAAATGCTTTAAACTTAATTCTTGTTGTCTGTCAACATGTTGGTGTGATACCGTACTCCAGTAGATATTTTGGAGGGGAAGAATAGTGAATTAAAATACTAACTTTGAAAACTGATGTAGTTTTGCACTGCCATGAATTAGATTTCTTAGTGCTTCTTTTATTCTAAGTTCAACATTGAAAGTTGGTATAAAAGATCTATGTCCAGCTGCCATCCTTCTTAAAGAAGAAGGATGACGTCTTTGCCTATTTCATTTAAAACAATTAATGGACTTTAAAGTGGTTTCTTCATTTTAAACATAAAAAGGAGGTGTTTCTAGAAGTTATTTCCATGTGGAATATAGCTGATGTTAAAAAGTGGGGATGGTCACCTTTTTTAAACATAATACATATTGCAGTGGCTCTCTAACATTGGTTTATATGCAAGTCAGCATTATTTTATTTTTAAGGGATTCATCTATTTTATAAGTGCCAACAGACGTGTAATGGGTATAAAAACTGTGCCTATGCTTGCTGGCTAGTCATTCCTCATGCTATGCAAATACAAAGGTTGGTGCCTGATTTGTAGTCAGGTCCCGAGGGAAGATGAAGTAAATTCTAGTTCTTACAGGCTTGTTCACAGTAAGATTTTTTTTTTCCAGAGTAGATGTTTGAGCTAGAAGCATAAAAACCTCTCTATAGAAAGTATTTTTCATATATACCTCCTGGCTTTAGACAAGGGAATGTGCAAGGAACATGTGATGCATTTTGATTCAGTTGGCGTTTTCCTTGGGGAATTTTGGGAGATCCACTTAATCCCTGCATCACTTGCAAGCAAGTCTACTAATTGTTAAAGCTGAATTACAGATAAGCCCCCCCCATTCTGAAAAAGGCGACTGATGTTTGTGTGAGTTAATGTTTTCTGGTCAATATTTCAAGTTATGTGTCTGTTCCAGAGTTGTATGTGACCAAAAAGATAATGAAAACAATATGTTGCCAAAAGGTTGACATAGAAATCAAATTGAATTCTCGCCAAAAAAAAAAAAAAAGGCAATATAAACAGAAGTGTTTCTACTGAATTATCTTTACGTTTCAGTGGAAGGGTTATGTGTATGTGGTGGACGTTTCTTCTTTTATTGCTTACATCTCACAGATGAACCATTGCTGCTACATGGAAGGCATAAGAACCAGCTAGTGCTAGGAATCCATTTGTGTTTCGCTCAGCCTTGCTAACCATAAAAGCATTAAAACAAGTCTCTGGGAGAGATTTGTTTTGTCTTCCAAAAATTTCTGAAATACTGTATAAAGTGTTTGATTTAAATCTATAGCAGGATTTAAATTTTAGATAGTTATTTCCTGTTGTCAGCTGGTGTAACTCATTTGCTTATTGTTACTCATTGTTCCTAAGTGTGAGACTTCCCCTGCAGCCCAGTAGGATTTGGATTGTGAGATCAACTGTCTTCCTCTCCTAGTGCTAAGGAGGGATTTTCAGTCTTGTGCCTCTTTAAATGTCTGAACTGTTGGATTGTTTGGTACTGTAGGAAAGAAGTATGCAGGAGGGAAACATTTTGGTTTTGGCTGATCTTTGAGGTAGGCCAGACAAAGTGGGAATATTAAAGGTGTTGAATGAACAAGCACTTTGTAAGCAGCTGTGACAAATAACCACTTTGATTTCTTGAGCCTGTGTGTTTTTGTTAGTGGTCCCCCCATGTGACTGCCAGCACCAGCTGGGCTAGGTATCCCTGAGTACTAACTCGCAGAGCAGAGGGAATGGGCAACTGGGAATAAGGTGCTTTTTGTTTTGGCAATACAGCTGGATTCAGAGGAGAACATTTGTTCATAGACACCTAAAAAAGCACTTGCCAAACTAATTCCAAAGCATTAATAGCACAGATACACAGCCTGATCTGAGAACTCATTAATCTATGGCATGAGAGTCTCGGTGTCAGGACTTGGTTGGGTGTATACCTGCCAACAGCAAATAACATGTTTAGAACAGCTGACGTGGAAGGGTGAGTGAGTGACAAATCCTGAATGCTTTTCTGTCATGGTTGTAGTGGACATAGGGCAAGATTCATTATGTAAGTGGCCTGTTTTTTTTTTTTTTTTTTTTTTTTTTTTTTTTTTAAATCTTAGCTTCTCAAGGGTTCATCAATAATGCTGCAATAGGCACAATTTTCCAATGCTGAGGGGTTGATGGTTTCAGCCATGAAATATCCCAGGATACAGGGAGCGCTCAACTGCAGCATCTCTTTAAAATAAATTAAGCTTATAGTAGAGAAGAGTGCTTCGTCAAAGTATGACTGTTATTAAAATTTATTGTTCAAAACTTTACAAGTGCCTATGGTCATTTTCCTGCTTCATTGTTTAATGGATAAACTTGAAGGTGCTGCCTTTTGTATTTGGCGGGGGGGAGAGAAAAGGAGAGGAAAATAAAATTTGGCTGTGTTAGGTCTCTGGCTATTGTGCTACTATCAGATGGTACAGATACCTGAGGATCTGTATACTCAGCAATTTGCAGCTGCTCAAACAGATTAGGAATATTTTCAAACTATATTTTGAAAGAACAGTCCATGTTCCCCACCACCACACCAAACCCCTTGACCAAAATGGAAATATCTTCAGTGTGGCTTGTACTAGTTTATTGAAGTTAGTTAAAATCATACCTTGAGGTAAACTAATGCTATGTGCTTTAGCATTTACTTAAATATACCTGCTTTCTTAGGTGGATTTTTGACATTAATTCCAGTTTTGAACTCACAAGACTGGCATAACTTTAATGTAACTTTAAAAACCAAAGTCTACAACTGATGTATCTGATTTCCACATAGTAGAAAAATGGTGTATCCCACACATAATTTTTCATCCAGTTTGCAGTGGTGACAAGTTTTTCTAAGTCAAATTTAGATTATTTTCAAGCACCATAAAGTAAGTCCAGAAAAACTGTTTACTTGCAATATATATATATAAAACCATTACCTATAGAGCATTATATTGCCTTCAGCCAACTGCTATCTGAATGTGTAACCAATAAATAGTGTTCAAGAGACAGACTTCAGATATTAATGGAAACTAAAGTGTTAACTCTGCCTTACAGAAGATAAAATCTAGTATCGGTTGCTAGTTGTTCCATCTGAATGTATATTAAGGCTATTGCACAAGAGAGTAGCGTGGCAGCTGACTAGAAAAGGGGAGAACCCTATTACTTTGGAAAACATGGCTAGTGCCATTAACTTAGTGGGAGCGGTGCAGTTAATATTCTTGTAACTCGCAATTGCCTCAGAGCTCAATTCAGATGCAACATCTAAGGTTCTACTACATTTTTTTTTTTTAATGTGTCAGCTAATGAGCAAGAATGGTTGAAAGACTTGCCTGAAATCATATAGGGAGTCACTATGGCTGGATGAGGACCAGAATTCTCCTAGTTCCCAGACTTTAGTGTAACCACAAGACCACAGTGCTCTAGTAGAACTTCATTCTCAACTGCAACTTGGCACAAAGAATCCCAAGGGGAGAATTTCCCTTTGAAGCCTTTTCTAAGTGTTTAAACTTGTTTTGTCCTTTGTATTCAACTAGTTCAGAAAAAAAAAAATTGGAAATCACGGTTCAACCATCTACATCAATGTTATATGCTCCTAGATTTCAAACAAGCAACCACAACACTAATAATAATAATAATGAAACTGTACTGGCTGATAGCTTTAGGTTTGCCAGAAAGCAAGTAGCTGTGCAGTCTGCTGCTCTGAAGGAAATGGGTATCAGTGGGAGCAAGATATCACAAATCCTCCTCCTTAAAAGCAGCACAACAAAGCAAGGAAAATGCCGTACACTTCTGGACGTACCTTTTTTTTTAACCAGCTTCTTGTAATTCAAACTGTTGTTTTTTTACTGTTTAGATTAGTGTTTTGGTTTTACTTTTTTTTTTAATGCAAATTTTGAAATGGAAATATAAGGAAGGTGTAAAGTCAGGTACATCCCCTAGTGTATGACGCCTGAGGGAATAGTAAAGTATTTAGAAAATGTTCTGTCCTTAAGCTTGCATTAGGATGCCCTGAATGTAGCAGTCTCTTTGTTCTGCCATCTCTGCTAACAGAGTAGTTTGCTAAAACATAGTAATACTAAGAATAAAAAAAAAATCTGTTTGTATGAAATGTCATTCATAAAACTGGTAATTCCATAGCAGTATGCATGGAATAGCTCGTCCTCTTACTACAAAAGTGAGCCACTTCAATCAAGTGCCCTGAATCCTTCTGTGATAATATATATATATATTTGTACTTGTAAAGCTTTATTTCTTTATATAGAGGTAGTCTGACAGATTTGGTTGAAGTGAGGTTACTATACATGCCTTGGTCAGCTGTTGTCTATGAGGCGTGTGTATAGGATAGTCTAACAGTCTTGCCCAGAGGGTAAATAACATGATAAGAAAACAGGATTTTTTTTCTCTGTGAATTTGTGAGTCATTTGGGTAACCTCAATAGCTCTATTTACACAAATGAGAGCTATGCCTAAATAATGGTACCAGCCTATCTGTACATCAAATGTAGGAGTTTAAACTATTTGTTTAAAGTTTCTACCTGGATGTTTTAATTTTTAATGCGAGGCTGCAGGTCTGCTTGCATGTTCCTTGCAGTATCTTTCTAGTTTAAGCCTCAGTTTGTCTTGCTAGTTTGGGCACAGTGCTTTTGGACCATGTTGGCTGAAATATAGATTTGGCTGGAAAAGATGGTGCGGACAGACTGTGTTAGAATAACAGCTACAAGAATCAAGGGATCTGGCTTGCCACCATGTTTGAGTAAGGTATCAAAAGTTGCCTAATCTGTAACTAAGTAACAGAACCAAAGTCATTGTATTCTGCAGCTAATACATTGGTACTTAGAGATAGTTCACTATTTACAGGTAGTATAAAAAATAAAAAGAAATAACCTATTTTTAAGTGGATTCACGTAATTAAAAGGTTAACTTCAAGACCTGTTAAAATACTGAATGTTAGAACACCATCAGAAGAGAACCAGTTGTACTATATTTTGCTTTGCTATTTAAATTTTTTTTAAGTCTTTCAGATTGGATTTGATTTTAAATATAACATACGGAGCCTCCTGTTACAAGCCTAATTCAAATGTTCAAATGGGATTCACATTGTATAACGCCAGCCACAAATTATTTTAAGAAGTTGCTTGGTATTAATATTTTCCAGAGACGCATCAAAGTGCATGCAACAGAAGTTAACTATGAACAAGTTAAATTAGTATATTATTATATTCCTAATGCCACTGTGCATTGTCAAAATTATTTTTTTCTTAAATCTTAACCTATGACTTCAAAAGTTTCACTTGCCTGCCTTGAATTTTAAAATCTTGCCTTGAAAAGATGTTGCCCAAATTCTTAACATAAAGGCTCTTTTACAAATATACATGCTGTAAAATCAAATGGTTTACAAAATTAGAACAGTAAAGGAGAAGTTACACTGGATACACTATAATCTATAAATACATTTTTTCACTTATTTTTTTTTCTCCTTGGAAAAAAGCTGGTGAAGAGAATATGCTCCTGACTAATAATGGGAGAGTAATCACTTATTATAAATAAATAGGACCTGCAGTATGAACGAACATATGAACCTTTCAAAAGAGACATACTAATATTATTTTAGAGTATCTAAAATGGATTTAATCTATTTCAAGATTCATTGCGATAAATCACTTGCGATTTATATTACTTTAAGAATCTTCTATACAGGAAGTTGAACAGAAAAAAGCAAACATTTTAACAGCCCCTCTCCCTATAATAATTTTCATACAAGATATTTTTAAATAGCTATTTAGCACATGACTGTGCACACACTTTTTTTCTTTTCTTTTTTTTTTTTTTTTTGAAGGTAGCACAGCCAAAAGACAATGTGAGAATCAGCATTTGTTGACTGACCCTGTTTTCTTCTCTATCTGGTTATGGTAAGGGGAAAACAGAGACTTAAGACATAATGTCCCAAAATGGAAGTGTTAACTTGATGTTTACTTTGCCAAATCTCCAGGGACTTTGTTCTTTTCCGTGGTTGTAGTTGATAAAAAACACTTTGCTCTGCATCTGGGTATCACTCTGTGTTCAACTGCAAAAAATTTTCAATTTCAGCTTTGGATGTGTTTGTTCTGAATCTCTGCTGAACACAGTGCAAACAAAAGCAAGACACTTAAATAAAATCCAAAACAGGAGCTCTCATTAAGAATGTGTATGAGAAGTATTTCTATACTCAGTTTTCTATTGTCTTTATTCTGGGGAGGAAGAATCTTCATCTTCATCCTCTTCATCTTCATCATTGAAAGAGCATGGCGTTTCTCCCCGTGATTCTGAGTAGCGGGATGTTGCACTGCTGGACTGCTGACTGCTAGGGGCAAGGAGCTGCCCAGTTGCTAAGGCCACTTCAGCATCCAAACATAACCCTGGATTCTCGCTAGCAAAACAACAGAAATGTTGAGATTTAGAGGACTTCTCAGGAAGGTTTAAGGTTTCTTTTTGGCCTTGGCTATTCCCATAAGAAAAGAAATGCTACCAACAAGGAACTATCCCAAAGGGTTTACACAAAATACAGCTAATAGTTAAAAACAAAACAAACAAACAAACAAAAAAAACCCTGCTGAAAACACAGGAAAGCAGCAGAGAAAAGGTGATTGGGAGGCTGCTTTGTGTGTGTGTGTGTGTGTGTATTAAGCTATTAAATGCCATAAAGAATACTCTGACCCAGAATAATTCCTCCCCCCGTCCTTTTTTTAAAGGTAGAGGTAACCTCCAATGAAATTGTGGGGGGAGAGGGAGGAGCGGGAGGTGGGGTGTGGATGTGTGTTTGGAGGAGGGCAGTGTCTTTTTTTTTTTTTTTTTTTCCTTTTAGTTTGTTTTTAATTATGACTCAACTGTGGACAAACTTCCAAGACATGTCAAGCAATAGTGCACTGAGAGACAAGATATTAATTTATATCCTTCGTAAGTATTATCAGGCTTTCTTCCACATATAATTACCTCTTTGTAGTCTATGCCCAGACAGGCATTTTAAGGTTAGGCGGAAAGATCTGTTCCGTTAATAACTGCTTGGAGGTGATTCTCCTTTGAAAATCAGATTCAAAACAGTATGTTCAAAAATTCAAACACGTTGGTTTGGCCTTTTAAACTTAATTATTTTATCAAGGAAGACTACAAAAGATTTTTTCACAATCAAAAATCAATTGTAGTAGGAAAGATCTCCCTTTCTGCTTGTAAATAGTATGAAATAGTGAGGTCCTGCAAGTTCCATAACCATGCAGCAATAGCCTCAAATAAAAACAAACTTCAGTTACCTTGATTTAGAAACAGAAGTGCCTCCTGCTACTTCTATATGTGAAGCTGCTTGTGCTGAACTGGAAAATAATCCTTGGTTCATCCAAGAAAGTCCTGCAGACATATCTAGAAAAAGCATATTTGCACGTTATTAGGGCTATACATGTTAGATTTTGCATGCTTTTTGGATTTGGGATTCCTTGTTTTATTTTAGGGAAGAGAAAGTACCACTAGCTGCTTTTTATGCTGTAGATGACTTAATCAAGATTACTATTCTTTTAAAACATCTGTTCCCAGGGTTTGTGGATGACAGATACCTGTCTCAATTGTGGAATCACAGCATAGCTAGGATGAGTCTGAGTGGAAAAGTCTGAGTCTGAGAAGGAAAAATGAATGTACATGTGACCTTTGCATCTAGAATTGTGGCTATTCATATGAAACTTTAGTCATATGAAGTTGTCTGAAGTAAATTCACACTGCAGGTGATGTCAGCAGCAGCCTTATGCAACCACAGGTACCTGACACTGAGGTTTGGAGTCTTTCATGGAAACTTCCTACTACAATAGCTCCAAATGCTGCATTGGGTGAAGGTTCCACTGATGGCCGCAGCTGCGGACAGGGTTGGCGACACTGCAGTGACAGGGGTGGGGTGTGTGCTGATGGCTGAAGGCAGTTTCACTGTGGTGGTCTCACAGCTGGCTGTAACAGGGCTGACTAATCCTTTTGGCATACTTGAAAGTAGAAATGGCTACCAGCTGTGGATCAAAAGGACCATGTAAAAGATTTTGTCTTTAGAATATAAAAGAGATGTTTTTGTATACTACATGTGTCCTTGAGAAAATGTTAGAAAACAAATAGAGGATAAAAAGTAGTTTCGGGTGAAGATGGAAGTCAGAAAGCTATTCTGAGATGGAATTTGGACAGGTTGATTAAAAACACCTTATCTAAAAAAATCAAGGAGAGGAGAAGGAGACATTAACAGAAAAAAAAAATTGTAAGTAGAATTATGAACAAGCCAAGGAACTTGTTCTTCCAATTCTATTGTCAGAAATGTTTGATTGAAAACAACTAACAGTTAGCACTTGTTAGGGAATTTATAAAAAAAAAAAAAAAAAAAAAAAAGAAAGAAACAAACAAACAAACAAAAACTATAAGGGTCTTAAGTAACTCATTCATGTCTGTTGGAGAGCTATTCACATATTTACTGAAGGAATTCAGGATTATTGCCAAGACCCTCAAAGCTCCTTTTATCAAAGCAGAGAGAAAGTGGTATGTAGGCCCCAATTAAGTTGTGCAAGGGACCAGGCTACTCCCCCCTGCCCCCCAAACCATGGCGGGCGCCTTTGTTTGGCATCTACTTATCTTGGAATTAAAATACTTGGGTGGTTATGTTTTCACTGTGGTTAAGACTAAGCCTAGCTCTCATGCCTTTTGCTGACTAGCATTAGCACTAAGTAATCATAAACATAAAACATTTTCATAGAGCTGTTCTTGATAATGATCCAGCTATGACTTTCATATTAAATAGCTTTGAAAAGAACTGAGTGGGTTCTAACTGCTAGTACTTCAAGTTGCAGCTAGTAACCATTTAGGCGGAGGAAGATAATTGTGGATTTTTCTTCCTTACTTCATACCACACTAGCCAGAGCTGCTCCCACTTAGTTTAGTGTTGTTCTGAGACACGCATAGTCACAAACAGAAGCACTGTTCATTACACCCAACATTTTAAATCAAAATAAAGTGATTGAGACCATCAAGGTCTTTTTGACAGTGCTTGAATGAAGCTTCAGCAGG
>NW_010578125.1:295291-314792 GCF_000705375.1 Tinamus guttatus
GCATTCCTGATCAGCACCCTCTTCCCCTTTCCATCTACTCCCTCTTTTCTTTTGTCTAACTAGTTAGTTTTGAAATTCTCTCCTTTACATTTTAAACAGGTGCCATTTATGACACCACCTCTTCTCTATTGGATTCCTAGGTCCATACATCTGTGTGTGTGTATATATGAAAGCAAGTCTGTGTGCTTGCCTACATTGAGGTATTATTTATTCCATGCAAGGGGACAGACAAACCATTTGACAGTGAACATAAGGATATAATGCCAGTTGTGAACAGTGCAAATTGGTCATTTTCACATCATGTACTTGAGGGCCTGATTTCATACAAAACATTTGACTGTATATAAAATTACTGGAAGTGCACAGGTGAGCTGCATCTGAAATATGTTTCTGCAATTTAAGCTAAAATTCAGATAGTCTCAAAGATTTTCTAGGTCCATATCAGAATGTGCGAGACCTGGATCTGTCCTCGCTCACTCCTGGGAGCCAGAAATGTCTGTCCTACAAAAACTGCTGAGTACATGTTTGACAAAATTCAGCTCCAGAATTCTTGGCCTCAAATAGAAGAGAGAATTTCTACCAGGAACTAGTCAGAGAAGTGCACTAGAGCACTTTGCAGTGCTCCCAGTCTCCCTCCTGTATGTATGTAATGATAAAGCCTCTGCGAAAAGGGGTTCTAGTTAAGTCAATATAATCAGCTGTTTTACAATGGGTAAAAATAAACCAAGAAGTGAAATGCTTCACTTTGGGTAAGATGTCCCCATGCCAGCTGCCAGAAAGGTCACCTCTAAAACTTTCTCTCCCCAGTACATCATAGTTGTTTCTTAATTAAGTCGAGAAGGAACTTTGGAAGTTCTAACATACTGGATTCTTACTTGATAATTTAATTTTATATATATATATATATGTGTGTGTGTGTGTGTGTGTGTGTGTGTGTGTGTGTGTGTATGTATCCATTTATATAGAGAGAAATATGCAAAATACAATTAAACATACCTGCAACAGCAGTTCTTGTAGCTGGGCTCTCTTCTGTTTTATCCGTTCAATCCGCCTCTGTTTCTCTATCTTAAAACAGAAATGTAAATGCACCAGTGTAATTACCAAATTCACCTTGCCTACTTCATTGTGCCAAAGTCAGTGGGCTTTAAAGCTACCAGCGTGGCAGCACTGTTACTGAAATCTATTCTTCCCTTTGTAAACGGTGGTGAACTCCATGGCATGGTGAGTAAACTGCAAAAGCTTTTCAGACATAACCATTTGTCACATTTACTTTCCAAATGGACTAATTACAGGATCCTGTTTTCCATACAGGACAACTAACAAACCAGATTTCTCCTGCAGCTTTCTAATGCTGGACTGTGAAGTTACAGGTGACTTCCACTTTTTTTGACTACTCAATCTGTGATTTGATCAAATTGAAAAGACTTCAGCAACAAAGAATGAATGAGGAATAACATCTGCTTCATCTACACCAGCATGGTGTCACTTCCTTGCAGCACTGGCAGTAACACCAGTGTACTGGGCAAAGCTGCCTTGAATGTTTGCGACGGTAACGGTGCTGCACCCCGACACGGCCAGTACCACGGGCTGGTTTCAAACACGCCCTGCGGAAACGCTGAAGAACTGAGCACGCTGACAACAGCAGCGACAGCCCTTTTGCTTCACAAATGTTTTATCTTCATGTCATTGTTGCTACCAACACTGTATCACTGTTCCTAGAATATTAAAACTCAGCTTAAATTACATTTTCCTTGAACTACTGAAACTAAACAATGTAATATTTTAAGTCTTAGCTGGCTTTAAAAAAATAGTATTTTTTGTTGTTGTTTACAATGCTTTTATTTACATTTAATGATTAAAATGCTTTCTTCAGAGCACGGTGTATAACCTTCTCCACTGGGACACACACGTAACTCTTAAAAGCAATTAAAGATTTTTTTAAAGATATGTTTTCTGTATAACAACCTATTCTGCATTGATTTTTTTTTTTAGATAGCCTTATTACAGAATTACATTTGGAGAAGAGTTGGCACCTTCTTACACTGATTTTTAAGGAAATCTTCTGATTTACACACCATGAAAATGCAACTTTATTTCCCAATATGTCACAGAAAGTAAAATTTTAAGAAAATGTGCCCCACTTCCATTTTCTGTATACGTAGTTAAATCTTGAAACAACAAATGGCCCATGATCACTGCAGGTAACACAAAGGCATTTAAGTTTGTTATTAATAACAGTAACCTATACTAGGGATAATGCATTCCCATGAATGCAGGTGAAGTGCAAATTTATCAATCGGAAACAAGCAAAAACCCATGCCTGGCATGCAGCCATCAGCCACACCTCCTCCTTGGGTGTGCATACCGACTATGCTGCTGGAACAGACAAGATAATAAAAGCATTTTTCTTAGTGCATGTAGGACAATAGGTACCTTCTGAGGTACCTAATGCAATCAGTATCCCCAGTCTAATACATGAGGGATATAATACAATAATACATATTTCAGGACATTCACTACAGCACTCTGCAGTAACTTATTCTTTGTATGCATGGAGCATTTGCCCTGAAGAACAAGCAACATTTCTGCATATAAAGTCTGTCAGCCTTGCAAAAGAGGTAACTTTTACTCTGCTGGGAAAAAAAAGAAAAGACACAGTGGAAAACTTTACATTTTTCCTGCTAGTCTGTAAATTAGTTGACATCCTAACTCTTATTTTTAAATTCAATTTCTTGAATAATGGTGTCTTCAAACACATGCATTAATTGCAAAACAAGCTTCCTTTAAATATACATGACTTTGTCAGCATAACTGTACCATAAATTTTCTTTCTTTTATGCTTAATTCGGGCTACTATGACCTTTAGGTTTAATGTTATCCCTGGCTTAAGTAGTGCCCACTTTTTATAAAAAGAGTTTAAAACTTACTTATGTAATGTATGCTAAGTAAACATGAACTAGGAATATATAAGCATATTTCAAATCACTGAAATATTAAAAGCAATTCTGGGAGGTATTACAAATATATCATACATTATGAACATACCATATTGTTACCACAACCCATCAACTGTATAGAATTTCCCATCTACCTCACTTTACCTCTAGATTCTGACATTCCTGAGCTGAGTTTGTAGGAAGGCCAATCCATCGGATTTCCTTTTTCTCCTTTGAAATTATGTTCATTGCCATCAGTACGTTAAGAGCATCATAAACTCTCCGTCTAATATTTTTCTGATCATAAGCCTGCTAAGAAAACATTGGGTATTAATTACAGCAAGTACTCAGAAAAGTTATAAAGACTGAACCCTTCTTTCATAGATGAGTAAAACAGGAAGAGACAAAATGTCAACTGGAGTCAGAGTGGTACTAAAACATATAGCTCCATTTATAATGTATTCTGGAACCCACATATGCATGTTTGCAAATGAAAGCCTGAGTCCTGCATGAAGCCACTGTGCAACAATTGCCATTTTGGTGTCAAGACTTTATAGGGTAGGTATGATGAGTTCAATTTTTTTTAAGTGAATCTCTGGGCAAACTTCTCTATGAACTTATAGAGAGTTCAATTATGTTAATTCTACTTATAGAATATATATATTTTTACACACACACACACACACACACAATATCTGGGATACAGCTAAGAGAAGAAAGCTATGGAGTGTAGCAGGACAATGCAGAAACAAAAAAAGGACAGAATTCCATGATAAATAGGGCACTTTTGCACGGATATGAAACAAATTTCACCATGCATTTGCTTACCGAATCTGCAGCTAGTTGGCTGTTAGAATTTATGAATTCTGATACCAGCTCATCAGCCACTTCGTTGTATGAAGTTGTTCCTTTACGCTGGACTTTTTCACATACTTTCATTGAAAAATGCCTCAGACCTTTCCCATTTTTATCTCCTTTTTTGCTTCTCTTACTGTAAAGAGAAAAGTAATTACTTAAATATATTGAATTTTAGTAAGCATATTTGATACCCATGTCTTTTCTCTGTTGGCTGTAGTTTCTACAGTATCGGGTTTTTTTGATACATTCTGCTAGGTAGATGCTAAAAAAAGTGTATGTAAATCATCTCCAGGTAGTGATACAAAAGATGTGAAAATCTCACAGCGGGTCTTAATGTGCCTGGAAACCAGACCTAGAGACAATTGTCATGTTGGTGCTCAAATCAAAAGGGCTCAGATGATAGATATCACTATTTATGGTACAGCAGAAACAACCTTAATTCTTCTCATGACTTATGTTTAATATCTGTGCTCTCAGTTCAGATTGACAGACAAGACTGCTTTTAGAAAGCAAGTACATACTCATGAGCGCTCTGCTGCTAAATTCATTACTGTCAATTGTCAAGGTTATTTTCTGCTCCTTCTTCTCCCTCCAAAAAAGGAAGAGCAAAAAAAGGAATAAAAATTATATGATCAACAGTTCATCACACCAACTGGCGTATGAAGTGGGCTCATAATTGAGGAATAGTTACACCATGCAGTACTATCATCAGGTAGCAGAGATTCTTAAAATTATTTTAAACCCAGCATACACTTTCCCCCTATTCCTAACAGGATATTTTCCAACTGAACCATGTGCTGCACTCAACTCTGTTTTAACAGCAGAAATATTTAGAAATTAATTTTCTTTTCACAACGTATTTTCTTTTAACCTGAGAAGGTTATACTTTATAAAGTCAATTTAATTTTCAGCTGACTCTAATTTGAGGGTGATGTTTCCATTGTAGATGAATTTTCTGTTAGTTTTTACATTCTAAATGCAGCGTTTCATAAAATGGAAAAAAAAAATCTACAAAGAGTAGCTATAAAGAGCTATGTAATCAGATGTTTTAGATTCTACAAGTAAACATAGTCAAGAATTATCAATATTAATTAAGGAAAATGTTAAAGCGCTGTGAAAGAATTGCTTGAAAAGGGGGGACTTAGTGGAAAACTAGGGCCTAACGGAGCTTGCTTGGGGTGAGACACCGCTGCAGTTCCAGGCTGGTTGGTTCGCACGGACTCTGCTCCTCCACGGTTCCCTCGGCAGGACAATCTGCCCTCCTCGCAGCTGCCGCCCTTGAAGGGCAGAGCGGAGGGAAGACGCCGCGGCCAAGCTCTGTTGCACTCCCTGTGCTGGGCTGCTGCTAAGCTGCACAGTAGCTGTCTAATGGGAGATACACGGTAAGATGTCTGGTGCTGAGCCAGCAAGGGTGGCAAATCACCCCTTTCGGGTGATCTTTGCTCATTATAATGCCAACACACACCTGCACCCCAAAAGTTACCCACTTCTGAAGTACGACCGCTCCTCACTGAGCACATGCTCTAGATTTTCCTTTGACTGTGCCTTTAAATGAAAGCGAGAGACTTTCTCAACAATCAATAACAAAAGTTAGTGTGACTACAGTCACTTAAGCTCCACCAAAATGTGAAAAAAATATATAAAAGGTAAACTAAGGAGGAAAGAAATGGGAGGGAAGACCCCATCGTAACTTCTGGGATTGGTCGACAGGCTGAACCCCTTTCTTCCCCTCGGGTCGGGACACCACCTGAGGAGATCCCTCTCCCATCTCCTTGGGTGAGCGATGATTGCACATTTGTACATCAGAGCCAGATAAAAACCCCATGCTGTAGTAGAGAATTTCCTGTACTGACATCCGAAACCTGCTTTGTAACTTGCATTTGAATCAATCCTGCTATTCATGAACTCCACTCCTTGGTTTGAAGGTGATTGGACCTACCGTCAACAGACGGTTTGTGAATCCAGTGCTGCTGGAGTCAGGCCTGTATATCCCACAGTATTTGATATCCCTATTAAGAGATGAGTCCAGCTACTCTCAGTCCCTCTAACCTCTCAGGATCGGCTGGACTGCAAGGGGAGTCATCTCTGACCAAATATAACCCCTTTCAAACTGCAAGAAGTGCCTAGAGAAAAATCCTCTTAGGAGTATGTTCACAAAGGCTGAACAAAAAAGCAGGATCATTTGGTCCTAGTAAAACAACGCTGTCTTCCGGTTCCAGCAGAAGTACATCTGAAGGTGTGAATAAGTTTTAAATTACCAAAATGTTGAAATGACAGTTAATACTACATCAATTTTTAAAAGAACTCAAGGCCTGACATTTATTTGAAATGACACTGAGTGTCATCTGTCCTATTGCTTCAAATTTACTGCAGAGTACACAGATGGGAACATCTGCTTTTATGGTCTTCCAATAGACAAAGAGGCCCAACAGGTAAAACTAAATGAACAGAGTTAGAAAGCTGTGTGTCTTCTTCAAGTGAGTTACCTCTAGAAAAGAACAGTTTTCACTGGAGAATGATTTTTTTTTACTATATTATTTAAAAACCTTATTAAAATTTAAAGTTGAATCTGAAATCTTCATGTTTTCTTTTTAATTACACATTGTTCTGAGGTATTATATTAACAAAATGTGAGACTGTCTGAAAAGTTTCAGTCTTGACAATGACAGTAATATGAAAAGCTGGAAGCAAAATACCATAAGCCTAATGCATGAGTTACACTACATAACAAAGCACCATTCTCCTTAGCATTTCTGAACAAATAAAAATTGGCCAGTATGTTTCAGCAGAGGCATTTAAAATGCTCAGTTGATTTTTTTTTTAATTACAGAAGTGGTTTGATGTTATGCTTCAAAGGGACATATAATTTTAGAGAAATGGAAAATATCAAGTTCTCCCTTGTTTCTGCAAGTCTGAGTTCAGAGCAGTGCTAGAGGGAGTTCAGAAGTGCATCAAAAGGCAAGAGTGAAGCTTGGTACTGTCACCCGTAACAGACTAAAAATATTAAAATGTAAGAATGCTTTTGAAAATTTCAAATTTATCTCAAAAAAAGAACACTGAAAAAAAAAGAAGAATGGTAAAAAATAGCAGATTTTTTTTTTACAAAGTCTAACACCTATGCAATTAATTAGTTTGAATGATTTCTGGTCAGTAAACAAATTATAACATCCTGAATAGATTCAGAGTAGCTCTGGAAACAAAGGAAAAAGATTATTTGCCTACCAGTACTCGTCACATTGAAAAACTAGAACAAAACATTTATGAAAATGTGTTCTGGCTGTTTTTGCAGGATTCCAATTTGGTCTGTAAATGTCAATGTATTTGTTGCAAAGCACTAAAGCCAATAAGTAATGAATAGTGTATATTACACGGGGTAACATTCACTCCCTGCAGTGAAAGCTGTGTTGTAAACTGGACACCTTTCTTTCTGAAGGGCAGCTCTGCAGAAGTAAACCAGGTATGACTGACCGAATACCCTCCACACACTCAGTAACACTCACCTTTCTGAAAAATCTGATTCTATAAATTCTCGAGTCCGTTTTCTGTCCCTAGAAGATAATTAAATTATCAGAGACAGGTGCATACATTTATACTAATAAAATCTACACATTTGGTGATTAGCTAGGTATTAATATTTCCTCTTAAATGTTTACTGAAAGAGAAAAATAGGGGAACAATTTGACAGAATTTGAGAAGAAAAAGTTATTATTAGAACCGGTCTCAATTTGAGGAATCCTGCCAGTGGATCTCTTCCTCTGCAGCAAAATTGCCATTTTTCCTCCCTGGCAAGCTCTGTCCGTGGTACTCAGTGTCACACTGCGGAAGCGTGGGGTACGAGCGGAGCGGGGCTGAGGCCTGCAACATTCGCTCTGCTCCCTGGGGAACCGGAGAGGCACTGGCAGGACAGCTGTGAGCCAGGCTGCTGCTGTTCCTAACGGAGCCCTCACCATCAACGTGACCTCATCTCCCTTCACTTCCCCTCACTCCCTTCACAGGAAACTAGTGAACAACAGGGCGTGGAGGAGTCTGGGCCTGTACTTCCTCTGGCACTTTCTTCATCAAGGGCTCAGAGCTGGTCAGAGGTCAGACACTTTCACAGGGCCTTCTCTCCTTGGTTGTTCAAATGAAAATATGATCTGTATTATGGAATTCTACGGGGAATGACAATGATCAGCCAATGTGTCTGGAGAACATCTTGCTTGTTTCCTACGGAAAAGCAGCAGACAGACTCACTGCAAGTACTGAGCTCAGCCTGACAGCAGCTGAATAAAAGGGATTTCTCCTTGCTGGTGGTGGGGGACACACTGCAGAGACCGGCTCACCACGTCCGGGTTGGGTGAAGCTCAGGAGAGCTAGTGGAAGCGGATTCTCTGGTTTTGGAAGCTGTGGACTGACACTACAGCTTTCTCCTCATCAAGGTACTCACAAAACAAAGCCGTCTTTGACTTCTTTGTCACATAAAAATCAAAACAAAGCAGATTCAAAAACTGTTTGCAGAAATACACACATTCACATAAGCCTTTTTCCAGGGAAAACCACACTTAAAAATAGCGCTTAACTGGAAATGCTGTTTACAGACTCTATTGTCTGTGGTGGGAATAGCAACTTTGAAGTAAGTAACAGACACTGCGTAAGCACAGGGTGAAGAGAGTCAGAGTACAAACATCATGTTCACATTTCTACCATGTCCTAGATGCTACATTTTCCTACCTGCAAAGCTGGAAAGGCATTACTGACATTCATCACCAATTAGAAAATGACCCAAATGCAGAATTTACTTTTTAATTTTCAGAAGCACAACATTACATCTGAGATAGGTAAGTTCAGTAGTACTGGAAGTCAAAAAAATGTGAATATTGTAAAGACCAGATTTCCTTAGAAGAGTTAAATATATTACATTACTCTAAAGTGTTTCAGAACACTATGAAAACTTTGTGACTCTGTACAATAGTAACAGAAAGACACCACTGATTACATTCAAAAATTGCCATTAAAGTGTTATTCTTAAATGCCTCCTGAAGCACGTTTGACAGCTGTCCTCTTGTTGGCACCTACTGACTTGCTCTATAACAAAGCCACTTGCATATGTCATTAATTTGTGAAAAAAGTAAAGGCTCATCAACTGGTGCCTCTCCACGACCCCACAAAAGCAGACACTGCCATAAAACAGAATTAAAACAGACAGTGACGTGACTGGTGCCTGTAACCCTGTGTTCACACATTCCAGACATCTAAAGTGCAGAACGTGCTAAGACTCTACTCCTTGCGCGAGAACTACAAGCCATAAACCAACATAAGAGTGCAAACAAAGGGGAAAAATGGAACAGATCTGCAAACACCTTTAAATAAAACAAACTCCTTACCCTGGAACCCAGCCAGTAGCTTCTGTTATGTGTGTCTGTGTGACCATTGTTGGAGCTGGATTATAGGGACTCCCAATCAGAACACTCCCTGAATTGGTCAGTCTTTGTGATGTGCTTATGATCTATGAATTTTTTGGGGAAAAAAGAATCTTTTAAGAAAATAGAGGGTAACACAACCAAAATTCATACTAATCATTGGTTCTAAGAAAGAAAAGAAAAAAATACATTTCTGCATCACATGCAAACTGCAGTTAAATATACTGAAGAAGTGTCATTAGAAGATCTTCATATATGACAATAATTACATTGTTGTCAGGTTAAAGATTTTTCCTAACTGTATCTTATTACTATATATTATTAATATGAACCAGGTCTAGACAAATTTAAATACCTACTAGGCACGAGGGGCAGGATTTGCACCTACCTATATCTAATTGTTTATTGGAGAAAACATGTAGGTGATTTATTATTTACTGGAATAAATAAAGCCTTATTTCCAAAGGATGCGTGTCTTACAATTGTCTTCCTTTGGTACCCAAGAAAATCTGAGCTCCAAATAAAACATTCCCTGCAGTTTCTACCATTTACAAGACTTCAAGGCATTTCTGCAAACTAATAAAATGACTTGTTTCAAATATGTTGAATAAAGCATAAACCTGGCAGATATGTTGTTTCATATCCACAGACATTTGTTTAAACAAGTAGAAAACATGGTATCCACCTGAAGGACTAAGCCCACTAAACATGCCTTTACACCCTCCCAATGCTACACTGTGGTTACATTCTTCTTTCTTCTTTTCTGAAGAAACTAACTTATCTGATTTTGCAAATAGCTTAACAGAGAGACACAAATAAAACCATAAAATAACAAGAAACACAAAACACAGGTACAGGTTAGATATTTGCTGTTTGATATTAGAGAACAGCAGATCCCCCAGGTGGTTGCGTTTTCACACTGTATGGAAGTACAGGCATTAACTCCTTTAAGGGCATTAACTCCTTTCAACCTACAGCTACATTGGTTTAAAAAAACAGGTATTTTGTGGTAGGATGGTTAATATTGAAATGCTTCTGAAATTCAGCACTGCTATCACACCACAATGTGAGCAAGAAATGGTAATGCAATATTTCAGGTAAACAATAATCCAATCCAGTATCTTGTTATATTAATTTCTTGCAATACTATGAGCAAGGTTTATTTTCAGTAAACATATGGCTTTGCCAGCATGTGGCTGAGACATGCCAGAGAGAAAAGATTTTAAGCATATTGCTACCAAAATGCATTTCAGCACATTCCCTAGGGCCTCACATTCCCCTACCGGGTAAAGCAAGTGCAATTTTCATTTAAACCTCGAGGCAGATGCACCCCGAGAGCCTTCTGCCTGCGCCGCGCAGGCTTCTCGTGCCGCGCAGCCGCGGTAGCGGCACGGCTTTACTGCACTGCTACCTTCTCAACTACAGCCAACGCAGCCTTTATTTCCATTTAAAATGGCACACATCGGGTACTTTCAGAGGACTCATTCCATTTCTGACAGCCAGAAATTTTCCAATACACCTAAAGTAATCACATAAATTTACAACATAAGACAAACAGAAAAAAATCTCATATCCTAATTCTGCCAAGTGTAAGAACCTCTGCAGGAAGTAGTATCTTTTTCATCAATAATGCTGTGCTGTTGCATTCACTCATAGAGATTAATGGCTATTACTGCGGTGCCCTGCCTCAGCTCCCAGGCTGGGTCTAGCACAGGGGAGAGGCAGGGAGGAGATGCACCTGCAGTGCACCAAGAGCTCACTGCCAGACAGGGGCTCCTTGCCGATCATAGCCAGCACTGGAAAGCGATGGCAAATTGTAGCATGCAGGGGCACATGGTCAGGGCAACCTCTGACACTAACACGAACTCAAACTAAGAACTTCAGTCCTCACCAAGATGTAGTGTGTTAACTGAATCTAACGCGACTGCAAGAAGCACCAGTTAAGGACACCTCTTAGAAAGCACGTTGAGCACCATGTGTTAGCGAGCACGTGCCAGGCTCTTCGAATGGACTTGCCTGAGTTTTTCACATGACAAAAAGCCACTGGAATGAACTGATGGTAACTAGCTTTTTTGTAGCATTTTTCAAAATAAAGTTAGTGTCACTATATAGACTATTCAAGGCAAGATAACACAGGACAGTTTTATACAAGTTGAACAAAAACTATATATTTAATACAATTAAAATATATTTATATTAGTGGCATGTTAAATGGCACTATTTTGAAAAAAAAATGTGGCAAAAAAGCAAAAGAAATGTCATCAGCAAAGGAAGCAAAATTTGATATAAAGTATGTTGGCAAGCAAAACCTAACTGGCACATCTTAATATGGTGGAGAACCAGGCATTTTTGAAACAGAAATAGTAAGTGACATTTATATAGGAAAAGTAAGTTTCATGGGCGCAAAGAAAGTTATTATAAGTCAACTAGTGTAAAATTCCAATGAATTTTGTGAATTTGTGATCATTCCATTGTTCATGTTTTGTCTGCTGATAGGAGATATATGAAGTTACTAATAAGACACAGTTTTAAATTAGTTACAAACTGCTACTGAAGTTACAAAACAAACAAACTGCAGAGCTAAATTATCTGTTCTCAAGATCTGATCTGAGAAGCAAGCTAAAGTTTCCAGACATGCTGGACACCTCCAGGAACATGCCAACTTAAAGACAACAAATTTTGTTGAATACTTTTTGTAAGAACACTTTGATAGCAAACCAGGCAAACCTGGTTTAGGGACATCACATTTTTCGTAACAAACAGTATCTACCTGTGACAAAGTCCTGAAATAGATTCCTCTATGAATGAGGGAAAAAACATTATCCCAAATCCAATTAGGATAAAAGCCATTGCAGAACAGTAACAATTTGCGTTGTAAAGAAGACGCACAACAAGTATTTCAAAACCATGCCCAATGGTTCTTTTATACAGACTAAGTGCTTTGTAGCCAGGCATCAGATTACCAAAAGCAGGTCACTGTTATTGCCTGTTTTGTCCTCTGGCCACCAGAAAAACTAAAATGTTTCTCAAAACCAGCTCTTTAGTGGCTATACTGTCATAAAGTTACCTCTGCAGGAAAAAGTTCTGGAGGAGGGGGTTCCAACAAGCTAAATCTCTAGGCACATATCAGAAGCATTTACTCTTCAGCAATTCTGGAGATTTAAGTGAGGAGATGGCTCAAAATATTGAAAGGGCATCAGTGATGTTCTTCATGAGATTTTTTTGTTTCATATTGAGTCAAAATCAATTTTGAATAATAGGAAAAATGTGAATTGGTGAAACTGCATGTGTTTGCATGATTAATTTCCTCTCAAAGCCAGAAAGTTAGATATGCTCCACGTTGTACACAAAATGCTTACAGGGACTGGCAGTTCCAGCATGTTGAGCTTGCTGCACCTGTGCAGTGTTAAATCTCCACTGAGGGGGGAGCTTTAAACCACTGGGCAGCTTCTGCAGCTAGAGCAGAAAGCTGTGAGTTCCTAGCACAGTTCACATCTTCATTTTTCATGTTTCCACAATACATAAACAGGAAGTCATGCACCTAGTTACACAAGTTTAGAATTACTGGAGTTGCAAAACTTACCATTTGGGGTCCAACATTCACATTTATTGGTCCTAAGGTTTTTGGCAAAATCTTAGTTGGAGAGTTGGTGCTGGAAACTGGTAATGTAATTATTGAAATATTGCCTAAGAAAAAAAAAAGTGATTAAAGAAATGAGTTCTAAATTACTTCCTTGGACAGTAATATATGAATAAAATTTTGGTGAATTCTCAAATACTTGTAACAATTTGGAAACAGGTTAACTTCTTTGTCCTGTACACTCACAGAACAGCCACCAGACCTTTTAGCAGATGCTACAAAGATGCCTCACAAAATCATAAAACTTCCATTATTTTCTCTTAAAAAATTACAAGTTACCATTGTATTCCCATAAACTACTTCCTCTTGCTTAAGAGGCAGTGCAAATAACTTACCATGCCTCAGTATTCCAACTGAGTATTCAGGAGTTTACAAGCAAGCTCATGTACTTATTTATAATCATATGCCGGGATAAAATCTGCAGCCATAACCACTGCCCATCTGACCATTCTAAAGTTTGACAACCATGAGCCGAGCTGAGCCAAGCCAGCCTAGGGTACCACTGTAGAGATGGAGTAGCCGAGGCCTTTACAACTTGCCTGAAATAACAGAGCAGACAGCTGGGTGTCAGGATCTCGCCAGTTGTCTAGCCCATCTCCAACCCAGCCTGCGTCCATCAGGAGTTTATCATCTTTGTGATCTCGGACTGCTTAAGGATCTAACTCATCCTCCCTTCACACAAGGGAACAACGTTCAACCTGTGAAAGTCTCAAATGCTGGTATACAAAACTGTCATGCAGCACCACCATGCTCCAAGTCCACAATTTCTCAAGCTGTTTTCCCAAACTACTTGAAGCAGTGAATACGCTTATTTACCTAAGGACATTATGGCAGCAGCAGCTCCCACCTCTATGACAGTTTCAAACCAAGAGCGCTGTGAATACTGCCCAGTCAAATACCTCCTCCCACTCTTAGGCAAAACCTGTTTCAAAATTGGAAATTACCGATACGTCTGGAAACAGAACCAAGGAAAAGAAAGAGTTGCTACCACCTCCTAACCCAGAGAGTCGGTGTGGGTTGAGCTGGCGCCGTGAGCCACGCGGACGAGCTCCTGCAGAGCTCCTGAGCTCTGTGGCAGACACAGACCGGGGGCACCTGAGGGAAGGGGTTTGTTTGGAACAGTGCAGCCACAGATGGGTCCCTCCTTCCTGCTCTCCTCATTCAGCTTCACCCTGGTGGACCCAAATCAGCTCAGGGTTTGCAGACGTCTCTGCACTTCAGTCTTTTCTGATAACGGTTGTTCTTTTTCACTGCCTGCTTTTCTCCTTTCACTTGGTCCTGAACCACGGTCATTTTTTCACTTAGCATAGCTATGTTCTGCCACATCTCTAAGCCCATTAAGACAGCAATACAATCTATCTGTTTCTATCAAGCAAAAGCAACACAACTGGGACAAAAAGAATGCTTAACAATAACAACAACAAATCTTCATTGTTTACAGCACAAAAATAGAGTTAAATGAGAACCACAATGTCTTACCTTAAGAAAAAAACCCACAGATACTAGAAATATTAAAAATGTGAGACACTCAGGTCAATATTTAAATGATCTGTACAAATTCCGTTGATGTCTGGAGCAACTCTAACACTAAATATTAATTTAATTTTTCAAAAGGCAGATCTGCATCTGAAAATGTCTTTAAAAGCTCCCTGAATGTACTGAATAATTCTCTATTTCCCAATTCATTCAGTCACCTAATTGAGGTAGAAAAAAAGCTTATAAAACACACACTCACAAAACCAACCCCACAGCAAATCCTTATTCCAGTATGAAATATCTTTTCTGAGGTAGTAGTGACACAGAAAGCAAGATCCCAGTAGTTTACAGACACTGACATTTCTTTACAGATTTACATACACTGCATTCACATTGTTGGCTCAAAACAGTTCTCTAAACTGACTTGCCAGTGTTTTTTTCCTTTTTCTACTTCTTCAGGAAGTTCAGCTCAGCATTTCCCAAGTTCTGCTTGCATATCCTCACCAAAACCTAGTATCCCTCACTGCAGACTGTGGCAACTGATGTTGTCCATCACTTTCCAGGTACCCCTGTAGCGATTTTCCTCTTTGCTGCTACAGGAATTTTCCTCTTAGCTCATTTGACTCTTTTTCCTCCGAGATCATCTCAGACTACTACTCCTTGACGTATTTTTGACAAGGGAAAAGAAAGGCATGACTTTATCTGGTACCTACGATGTCTATAAGGTGGCATGGAATGGGCAGTGACATTTTGAAATTTTAGCATTTAGCTTTAAGTTCCCTTATTCACTAAGTTGCACTACACCATAATCTTCAGCAACACTTCCTAGCTTGCAAGAAGTCACAGTGTAAGATCAGATCATGTCAGACCTACTATACCGTGTAACTATCACTGCTAGTGGGCAGTTAAACACATGCAGGGGTATCTAGCACCCCAGAAAAATCACTCTGCACACAGCTGCTTTCTTTTTCAACATGTGGTACATACAGCATAATCAGAGTGTAATCAATTATCAATCAAGCATTCCTTCCCCCTTGTTTTTATTTTTTTCCAGAGATAATGTTGTGGTCCAGATATTCACATGAACTCAACTGTTCCAAATACTTAACAAGAGAACCACCATGTTTCCATCTCCCTTCACAACAAACATGGTAACTGGTTCAATTAGTTGCCACAAAAAAATAATGCATTTCCAGATAGATCACAGAGGTGCCCCAACCTTAAAAAAAAATAACATTTTGCAGACCATAATCAGGGTCACTGCTACTTCCCCTGTAAACAGAGCTAAGCCAAACTTCCAAGGACACTGTCTGTGCCACCCATGAGCCCGCACTGCTGCGGGTGTCTGCTGGTCAATGCCAACGTGAGGCCGTGCCTGGAGCATCCGGCACCATGCCCACTGGGATAAGAGCTCCAGGCCATTGGCCGTCAACTGGAAACCGTCGCTTCAACTGGCAGTGGCACAGAGAGCAGGCTCTGACTCGCTAGGATGACTAGCTGTATTTTACACAAAATTTTGGAGTTTAGTTCACATCTTTTTGCTGAAGAGTTGGTAATTCCTGAAGTTTTGGAAGCAAAGTAGTATTGCAGAACAGTAAGCACCAGCAGAAACAACCTCTTCAGGTCTTATTTAAAGACCTGTATAGAGAAAGGAAACCAATGTCACACACACTAGATAATCTAAAAAGATATTTGATTTGTGTACTCATCTTAAAATAGTGAAATATGACCATGTTGGATATATAAAATCACATAGTAGTTCTGAAGGCTTTAAGCAATGCTTTTAATCAGATGGTGCACAAACATCAAGTCTTGAAAATGTCCATCACATGGGCACTGAATCTATATATTTTCATGTTTCACGGAAAAACAGCACTACATACAGTGAGAAGCTGAACACAATGGGACCCACCAGCTTCCTAGTCAACAGTAATTTTATCACATAGGTGGAAAAGGTCAGGATAGACAAATCCAACTAGGATAATTTGTACATTAACATTCATTTCTTTCCCAGTAGTTATTACCACTTTACCCATGGAAAACTGAGCACATGGGAAAGACACTCAGACTTTCTGACAGAGGTTATATGCATAATATGTAGGAAAACACCACAAATTGAGCATGCTCATCACTTATACACACGGAAATCAGGACCTGCCAGTGGATGTATGCACACTTCTCTTAAAACAAATGCACTTTCCTTGCAGACACATTATTTTACCATCATTCAGAGCAATTAATGTTGCTGTGCTTTCCTATATAGAAAAACATAATCACTAGATAACTATAATGCTTTGTGGCATTTGAGAAAGATTGTTATATGTCCACACAGAAATAATTCCACTTACATCAATCTTTACTTCAAGCAGTCAGCTAAGGAACAAAGTTAATCATCTTTATATGCATGTTCCCTCACATACACATACCAACAAGACATCCCACAAGACATTTTAAGTCTGTGCACTGCATCCTAAATACCTTGGTTTCACGCAAGAAACTCATGTAAGAGTAGGGAGCTAGAGGAACTTTAGTAACTTGTTTTCTTTTTTTTTTTGAACTCATGTAAGAGTGGGGAGCTAGAGGAACTTTAGTGACTTGTTTTCTTTTTTTTTTTCTTTTTTCTTTTTTTCTTTTTTTTTTTTTTGCAGGTGCAGGTCTGCAGCTTAGTTGTGAAGATAATCAGAGGCAACATCCATCTGAGAATCTACAGCATCTGTCAGAGCTGGTTTGAAGAAAATGATAACTGATGGGAAGCACAGATCAACCAGCTGGGTACCACACAAAAAGTATGCCAACAAAAAGTATTTGAATTTTTAGACAATATGTCAGAGAAGTTTGGATGATTTCTGTTTAGTATTCAAAACTCAAAACAAACATCCATGTATTAATTACAGCCTGGAAGACCTCCTAGGTAAGAATAATAAACAGTCATTTCAAATTTAAACAGCATGCCCTACTCTTAATAAAAAAGAAAATGGTTCCTAGTTATGAAATAAGTGAAGTTCATTAGGGTATTCTGCAGTAATATATATATATGTTATTTTCTCATATTCCTCTATTAAGCTAAAACAGTAGTAACTGAGCTTAGAAATCAAGACACAGTATTATAAAGCATACAAAAAAGCTAGATATTAACATGTAAGTATATTTTCCAATACATTTCCTCATTTGATTTTTGCACAAACTTAGTAGGCTACAAACATAATTTTAAATAGATGGTAGGAGTGAGCATGCACACACATACACACACATACATATATATAAATAAAAATAAATATATGAAATTAAAAATACCTGTAGGAAAGAAAAAAAAGAGCAGATGGTATTTCAATGTATTTCAGGCTTACACTAAGTTTTCAGTCTTTTGTGGTTCAATGTGGAACAAACTTACAGGTGGTATTAGTTCATGACTCTCAGAATACCAAATCTGGGCATACTGATAATCAATGCAGCTGTCTTAGCCATTTTAGCAGAACTTTTCAAATACAAAATGAACTCCCAGGGCTTTCTGGACTCAGGCTGAAATCCCCAAGCTCCTGGTCAGATATTCAGCAGCACTAAAACTTATCCTAGCCAACCTCATCACCAGTGCTTGGTCTGGCCTCCAAACCAGCATACGAGCTCTACAGCTCAGCAGAGAACAAGCAAAGAAAGCAATCTTCACCTTCTGCGAGCGAATGACAGGTGTATTTTCCAGCTCAGTCTGCTGCCTGATCCTGTGAACCACCCCCACGCTAGTGCTAGCCACACATGCTGCTACTCTGGCACAAAGCAAAGGACAATGTAAGAACATCTGTGAAGAGGCCAGAACGAACTTAAACTGGCACTACAGTAAGAAAAATAAGTGCCTATCAAACCGTATACCACACAAAAACTACTTAAAACTACTATCAAAACTACCTCAAAACTGTATCAAAAGGCAGAAAATGGTAAATATATATATGTATGCGCACACATACAAAGACAGGCATGTCTTCCTGGTTCTATTACAGTAGTACAGGCATAAGGCAGCCTTTGTCTTGAGATATTTGTCTAGCAACTCCAGTCATCTGAAGTGACTCTTGTACAAATTTGTACCCATACACACAGTACTATCCACAAGCACAACCCAATGGACTCTCTTCATGTCACAGCTAGTTTGAAGGAAATCACACCTGATGGAAAGCACCAGTCAACCAGTTAGGGTTTACACTGGATTAAATTACATGATCAGGACTTAATAAAAATTATCTATAGCAATAAAGAAAAGTCTTATTTTACTGAAACCAAGTTCACAATGAACTTGTACTATGAGATAGAATTCCCACTCAAAAATTTCAGTTGGATCCGATTTAACGATTTTTCCTCACAGAGTCTCTTGGGAGGCTGGATAGTCTAGAGTTGGCCTCCTTTTTCTCTTCACAGCAATTAAAGGGAAATGCCTTGTAAATTAATGGAATATAAGAATGTAATAACAAAAAATTAAAAATTAAGATTTACTGCAACTATTGTTAGACAGTATTTTTTGTTTTAACATGAGATTCAAACATGTCACTCCCATAGCAGTCAAGTCGACCAGTTGAAACCAATTGCTCCTTTCTCCACATGCCATTAGCCTGTAACCATAAACTTGCTTTTCTTGCACAAAAGTGTCTCAATTGACTTTACACAGATACATTTTAAGTCAGCCAGTAGGTTTTGGCCAGGCTGAAAACAGAATTATTAACCTGTGAAATAACTTTTATCTTTCATGTACAAGAATATTCTATAGAAGGTTCATACATTTTGAGAAGCATTCACAAATATGATCTTTAACTTTGCAGGTCATTTATTAAAAAATTGCCTAGTGTCTGTCCCAAGATGCTTTTCTGTATATTTAATTTATCTAATTTTGTAAGTACTCCCTTCCTTCCACGTCATGCATTTTCAAAATAAGTTAAATAAATAAAATCAAGATTTTTGAAGACATATAATTACAAACACAAGTTATCAAACTCAAGTTAATCCTTACTAGACTTTTTTCCCCCCTCCATTTAGAAATAAGATGGTTACATCAAATACATACACCTCCTCACTCCCCCCACGAGCTGTGAGGCTGAAACAATCTTGTTACAGAACAGACATTACCCTTTTCTTTTCCCTGAACCAAACCCTCACTAAGAGCGTGATTTTTTTTACTGCTTGTGCTGCTGCCGCTGCAGTAGTTCTGAGCA
>NW_010578125.1:315291-333582 GCF_000705375.1 Tinamus guttatus
CAAAGGGAGGGACGGGGGGCGCCGCTCGCGGCCTGAGCGACAGGTGGCCCCTCTGCCCCTTCCCCTCCTTCCTCTTTTTGTTTTTCCCCTCTTTTTATAATTCCTGAAGCAGCTCTTCCCAGCACCGCTTCCACTGCAGGCTGTGAGCGCAGGCCAGGCTGGGGGCGCTGCAGGCACCCACCACGGCCCCGCGGGGCAGGGGCGCCGCGCGGCACCGCGCTTTGGGACTTCGCGTGGACTTTGTGCCTGCTCCATGCCGCTCTGCAGAGCGAGCGCCCGGGCTGGGCCACACGCACCCGGCTGCAGCTACTCCTGCAGTGCCAGGTCTCAGCAGAGCCTGGTTCATTGAAGATATATATATATATTTGATATATCTCCCTTTTTGTGTCACTAGGTGACTGCAGAAGATGACAGAAATTAGATCATTTTACTCAGCACGTTGCATTAGAGGGCTCACATGATGGCAGCACAGCTTAGTAAAGGCAGCACTAAATCATAGCTGAGGTAGGAGCTCCTTTGCCTACTAAAACGTTTTGCAAGTAACATCCAATTACACAAATCAAAAAAGGTAAAGCAGAGGATACTTCAGATTGAAAGCACCCAGCTAGTGGGTCCAGCCTTGGTGGCATATTCAAAATCAAAATCAATGTCGTACAGTGCAAACAAGCTGTCATATCTCAACAGGGATGCTAGTATTTGTTAATTGCACCTTAACATAAAAAAAAGGAAAACATATTAGAAAACACAGAAGAATGGAGATAAAGAAATATATCCATCATCCTAGAAGCAAAATCTAATGTAGACTGGGATGAGAATGACTGAGATATTACTGTGGCACTATGGTGTCCTCAACTCTGTCATGGAGGAAATGGTTAAAGTGCTGAATGAACTGTCAGTATTTTTATCTTCCTTTAGAGGTCACTCATGAAATGTCACGTGTTTTCTTAGTTTGTGAAATTTCACAGGATTATAGCAGTGTGGCTACATGAATGATCAACAGTATGTGACCTACGCATACTGAGCAAACAGCTCTAAAAGCGTAAGATGTTATCAATCAGATGTTTGTACTTACCTTCTGCCAAAGGTTACCAACCCTAGTGAATATTTAGCTTGGTGAATGGGGAAAATGAAGTCTGGTAATGGAGGCTATGGTTTCATTTTGGCACAAACTTACCTCCAAAGCAGGAAACTGCAACTAGGAGTTAAATCACAGAAGCAGATACATCAACCCAATTGTTTAGCACCAGCAGCAGAAGATCCTGCTCCCTGTTCTTCTACCTTGATCTTAAGAGCTGCTGCTTCCCCTTCCTTATGCTAATTCCTCTATTCACTGGACGCTTCCCTGAGCCAACTCAACTTGCTAACCCAACAGTTCTTCACACACCCCTCACCCTGGCTGGATTAGCCTCACCCAGGCTAGTGAGTTCAGGGGTCTAACGTGCACCTGGGCCATGAGAAAGCAAGTGAGTGCCTAGGAGGGACTGAGGGAAATCAGATCTTGCTGATTAATACAGACAGGCCACTGGACTGTATCACCTGTAGATCTCACCCAGAAATTACAACTCAGGCTTAGAGAAAAAATCAGATAACTTGCCCATCACCACACACACACACACACACACACACAAAATAAGTGAAGTCAAAGCATTTTCAACCCCATCCACAAAATCTTCCACTTTGGTAGTAAAAGTGAACCATGGAGGTGGTCATGCTTAACCTTCCCTCCCTTTTTGGAGAATCACTAAAACAGCCTGGAAATTTTAGCGGGGGGCTGGGGAGGAACCCAGGAACTCAGCACATTATTCACTAGAAGAAAGAGAAAAGCTTATTTAATGCTTTAGTTGCTTTCACCACAATCCCTAATAATTCTCTTTTTAAAACCTGAAGATCAGAGACACTTGCACATCACTAATATCACATGTGTCACTGTGGATTTATGCAATACAGAATCACAGAATGGTTAAGGTTGGAAGGGACCTCTAGAGATCATCTAGTCCAACCCCCCTGCTCAAGCAGGGACACCTAGAGCACGTGGCACAGGGTGGTGTCCAGGTGGGTTTGGAAGATCTCCAGAGAAGGAGACTCTACAACCTCTCTGGGCAGCCTGTTCAGTGCTCCATCACCTGCACAGTAGAGAAGTTCTTCCTCATATGGAGGTAGAAATCCCTGTGTTTCAACTTGTACCCATGACCTCTTGTCCTATCACTGGCCACCACCGAGAAGAGTTTGGCCCCATCCTCCCTACCTTCACCCCTAAAGTACTTGTACATGTTGATGAGATCTCCTCTCAATCTTCTCTAGGTCAGCAATAACACTCATTTACTAAATGCAAGAATGTATTATTAATGTATGCTTCTTCACTATGTGTACAAACAGAATTCTCTTACCTTTTGTTGGACTCTGGTTCTGATCTATAAATCCTTTCAAGTCGCCATTTGGGGGATTCACACCAACCTGAACAAAACATTTTAGGAGTCTTAAAATATGCTAATTCTTTGCATGTTTTCTAGTATGTAAACGACAGTATTTATGGAAACACATAAACACACATGGAAATTTTGTGTATTCAATGGTGAGACATTTTTCAAAAAATATACCAAGTATACTTGTCTATTCTGCTCCCAAAAGTTAAATTTCTACTTTAAATGAATGTCCAGGTTAAACTGATTTCTACAACATAACTCGAAAAAAGCAAAGAAATGGAACACCTGCTCTAAATTCTCCAAACCCTATAATGCTATAGTTAGTACAGTTTAAAGAGAGTCTGAAAACCAAAGCAATTAAGTTATAATTAAGTTTTTAATTAAATTATTTAATTTCGAAAAACTCTTGGTATCCTGATACTGTACTACACATAACCCATGTCATTGTCACTTCTGTCACAGGGAGCAGCCGCCACCTGTAGCACAGCAGGAAACTGCCCCCTCTCCAGTATCCTCAGCACTCAGCCATAAGACCTATGGGGCTGAGGAGATGTGACTGTTGGTGCATTTTAAACATTCCCCAGTCTCCAGAAATAACTGTGTTACCTTAAGGGTAAATTCCTGGACACAGAGGATTTAGGTCAGGACAGAACGGTGCATCCTAGATTTTGGTATATATGCAAAGCATGCTATAGAAACAAACAAAGACGACAAAACAAGCAGAGCTCATCATTCCTGACTGAGGGAGGAGAGAGACCGAGACACCGCAAAGTCCCTCGGATGCCAGGTAAGGAGGGGCCGGCCCGGCAGCAGCAGGCAAGGAGGCGGCATTCTGCAGCTGCAGAGTGGTGGGACTGCACCACCTTTGCAAACCCGGCTCACCAAGGCATTTTGTTTTGCTTCCCAGATGGAACCTGTGGTCAGTTTGGAGGGATTGAGCTCCTTTAGAATCTGCTCAGAAATCAGAGCATGACTCCTCCAGTAGGCAGTTGAGCCAAATCCTAAAAGATCTTAAAGTAAGAATGCAGTACTTTTGTAAATAATTGGCACAAAGGGCTGGGTATCTAAGGTAAGGAAAAAAAAAACAGTAAGAAGCAAATATTTGCTTTAATTTACAAAAGCACATTGTAATAATGGAACACACTGCTATGGCCACTTAGTACAGCTTTAATCATAATAAATGAGAATCATTTGACTGTGAACAAATTAAACAGTCGTATCATAACACTAAAATAAACCATCCAGAACAAAGAAAACCCCACAACTAGCATTCAGATGCTAGGTTCAGCCAGATAACTTACTTATCAAGTGATTTCTTTTTAGGGTTAAAAGCAGCAGCCAGCATAGTGACAAGCTCTTCTCTAATAATTTTAGAGACTTCTTTTTTTCCCACCATCAGGAGCAACGTATTAACTTCAGCAGTTGCTGCACTGTTTTTTGTGGATAAAGTCCTAGCCCTGAGTGCAAAGTAATATCCTCCATTTCACCACTAGGGGAGTAGCATCTGGATGAAATACATCATGTCTCAAATTACAGAATCAAAATTTCTTCAAGTCCCTGTATAATATCCTGCACAATAGCTAGTAACGATTCCAAATAGCTTTGACATATCTGCCTAGCAAATACAAGTAGACAGATTTTTTTTTTCCAATAAACAGATTGCATATTTTCCAATTCGGGACAGATCACCTGTTGATCTGTGATAATCACCTGAATGATCTGTGAAAATATGACACTTACCAGGAATAAAATTAGCATTTCTCTGGTCTGTGAAAAATGCTTTGATTTTTAAGGAGCAAGAGTGATCTCATGCATAATTCTACAAGCACAGTTGCTCCCTGATCTAAATGTTTTGCAGCTACTGATGACAATCCCAACTCTGTATCACAACACACTTGCACCTCTGGCTGTTTGTTTTTGGACTCTTATGGAAATCTTTTCTCTCACACACAACAAAATTTTAAAAAATAAAAATAGAAAGAAGCTTTTTTGTGTGTATGCTTTTTTTTTCCCCTCCTTTCCACTAGGTGGCAATGGTACATAGGTAGTAAAGGTGGTGTGCTGCAGGGGAAATTATTGTGAATATCTGCATTTGAGTATGGGAAAAGAGGAAGATGTGAAATCTTTCTCCATTTGTTTTCCTGTTTTTGTAGTAGGTCTATATGGAAAACAAAAGTATTCTAGTGTTATTCCACCTGAGGGCTTGTGCTGCAATCAAGGTGGAAAAGTTTAGTAAGGGTAGAAAAGTTTAAGGTTGCACTGCAATCCTTTCATTGCATTGAAAGAATTAAAAAAGATTGCAAGGTCCAGATGAAGAGCCAGAACTGTCAGGTCATACCACTTCTGCCTATGCACTATATAACAATATCAGTTTCTCCTCAGGATCCCCGTCTCTCCCAGAAATAAAAAGAGGATTTTAAATTGGAGCTTCACAAAAAGATCAGGAAACCACAGGGATGAAGATCCAGTGTGCCTAAAAGGCCCACTTTTTTCTTTTTTGGTTTTGTTTGTTTGTTTAATGGGATTAAGCATATGCCAAATTTGAATGTTGATCAAACTGAAACGGTGTTTTGGCAAGTTTCTGTCTTTAGCTGTTAGGTACTTGCTGTGTAACTCAGGTACCAACATTGATCATGCAAGTGGCCCACATCTATTCCCATGCAAAGCAGGCACCTACTTAACCATCAGTTAAAGCAGTTTTCCATATTGGCATGAGAAAGGAGAACTCTTACAGCCACCCAACTAATCTCATCCATGATAAACCATCTACCACTTGAGAAATCACAGCAAATACCCCTAAGAGTACATGTACATAAATTAAGACCAGACAATCGAAATTAAGTTTTATTCAAATAATTTGCTTGAGGCATGCCATTTATTTTGTGCTAAAAATAACTTTAATGTGTGTTTGCTTTTATTTTTTCTCTTCCCTCATTTCTCAGCACTTCTGCAAGACTTTCCTACCTGAACAAAAGGTAAGAATGGAAGTAAGAGACAGGTAAGGAAAAGGCATTGCATAATGTAAGCAAAGAACAAAATAACCCATTATTAGAGGGCAACTGAAGTTACATCTGTGTAGATTCTATAGGGTGAGCATGTAAACATCTCATCTCAAAAAGAATCTATAACTTCTATTCAACATTTTGTTATTCATAACTGTTTTGGTCAGAACTCTTTCCAAGGAAGGTCAAATTATCCTTAAAGAGCATTCCAGAAAACAGATACTAGAAAGTGTTCTTCCTCTATCCTTCTGCAAAGGAATAGCAAGCTGCATTTGGCAAGCAAGCAAGCCAGCCAACAGGTGTTCCACATATATATACTCATTTAATAATATATTATACATATTTTGGCTTGGTCAGCTTGAATCAAATAAACATAAGAACACCAAAATCCTCACCTGGAGCTGCACACCAAATGAAATTATTTAACAATAAAAATTTCCAAGTCTGGAGATCTAAATTAACCAAATTATGCCTCTATCATTAAGCTAACCCAATATGTACAGAAACTTTTGCAATTACTGAATGACTAAACAGAGAACCATGCCAGGGTCAGGATGTACTTTTATTCAGCACTTTATTCTGAGGTTCTTGCTTCTTTAATCATGTTGATGTTGGTTCCCAAACCTCTTCAGATTTAATTTGACAGGATAGCCTCCCAAAGACAGCCAATGGGTAAATTGCTCAATGCCCAAAGTAATACTCCACTCACTGACTGTCAAGCTTAATCAAAACTGTTCGCTACATAAATTGTGTACATCAAGACGCACAGCTATTCAGGCAGAACATTAAGGTCAAGATGTTTTCAATTCATAAGCCTCTCCAGAACTATGGATAGAGGAGCAAAGATACAACCTCTGAACTCCACAATACAGTTCAGCCTCATACAGCCCTCAGCAGCCTAGGAACCAGGAGCGCAGAGACATTAGAAAAGAAATACGCTCTCTTCCTGTTCTTCCTAGAGCTTTGAGACCAGAAGGATTTACTGTGGTGCAAAGCTGAGCTGCTCCAGCAAAATAAGCAGTTCATTGATAGGCTGGGAGCAAGAGTTAGAATAAAGAATCCCCACTGTCAACTTGCCCAGTAGCTTAACCTCATATTCCTAAAGAACTTCTGGCTAGTTTAAATGTATCAAAATACTGCAGGAGATGAGTGTGTGTGTAGGATACAAAAAACCTGTCCATATAAGAAACTAAAACACAAACCCCTTCAAATTCTGAAGGTCAGAAGTAACTGGCAGCATGCCAATATAAAGAAGTAATACGTCACAGTCATAAACTTACATTTTTTGCCGTCATGGCAGACAATTTGCTTTATATTCCGTAAAACCATAAGATATCCCTTTTCATCTTCAAAGAATCTTTAAATTGAACATCCTGCAAGAAAATTAATTAAAAACATCTTAGTTAAAACACATCTTTACTTAGTTGTCTATCTGAAACCCTGCATCTCCAGAGGGTACTAGATGGCTTCTTCTGTAGTTGGGGTATTTTTGTTTGTTTGATTTTAATAACATCAAATCACCAGAATATTATGATTCTGCAAAGATTAGTATCATTTACATTGCTTAGAAAAGTCGCAGATGCAAAGCATGCTGCATAAAGGCCCAACTATAATATGTCATATAATTGCTAAAGAATTGTAATTAAATCCATGTAATCATTTATATCTATTGCAGACTGAGCCTAAAAACTGGATATGAATTCATGCCATCATTTATTTAACCTCATGCAGCAGAGAGAGTTCACAATTCCATCTCTACAGAGACCAAAAGATCTCTCTAAGATGTAGAAACTAATATAAGATATATGTAAACAGCAAATATTTAATATTTTGGGAAATTTCTAACTATATATTACAGACTTAATATTATAATGAGAATTATATTTAAATTCCATGAAAAACAAACATTTTGCTATACTGAAGAATACTTATAATGACTTGATTTTTTTTTAATCAGAAAGGAGCCTCACAGAAACATTTACAAAATACACAAAATGAAAACAAGGTACAGATCAACATGAAAACTATTTTAAAGAAAAACTTAATTTGACAAAAACTTTAAGTACTTTGAAAGGACTACTTGTTAATAAATGTACTACAAAACACAACTGAATTGCAACTGATTGCATAAGAGGGAGAGATCTCCACACTCTTTGAAGTGTGGAATCAATTCCACAAAATCTTTTGGAAGGAGCATGTGCTAGTTACCAACTGTGGGTCATTACCATTAACAGCAGACAGCACTAGATCCAAAGGCACTGTTTCCCCTGCATCTTAACCTATGTCAGCTTTGAGAATGGCCACTATCTTCATCCTCCTTTTAATATTGTAGTGATTCCAAACTGTTTAATATTACTCTGCACCTCAAAACGGGGATTTTATGAACAGCCTCAATACAATCAACAGTACATTTCTGAGCAAACAGCATAAGGAGGTATTGGACTTTCTAAATCAAGCACAATTGCTATCGTATATTTGGTGTTCATTAAAAAAAGTTTTAAATAATGAAAGTTTCCATTTTAAGTAGAAAAAAAAGTTTAAGTGTCAAGTGCTGAATCAGTATCCTTTATAACACATTTTTGTATTAGCCAAGTTTTAAGCAGTAACATGATGGAGAAATCATGCTGACATGTGCGGGGACTGCTATGCTGGAAAGCTCTAATACTTTTAAATAGATGGTGAAAGAAGGGATCTTCCCTGATTTCAAACAGGACACTACCTGTATAAGACAGACATCTATTTACACCCTTGGAGAAAGTGACAGCAATTCTGAAACCTGCAGAACCAGCACAGAAATGCCATAAAACAGTTGTTGCGGAAAAGAGCAAATTCCTGAACTGCTCTTCAGTGAAGTGCAGGGCCGCAAATCCCTACAGTGTTTGAAAGTCAGGATCTGTGGGTCTTTTCCCACCCCCTTTCCCCTTCCACACACTCTCCAAATACATAATCCGAAGCTCTGGGCAAAGCATACCATGTAGTTTGCTTTTACTGTCTTGCTTTAAGAGCCTTTACAAGTAATTTCCTCAAATAAAACAGGTAAGAACACATTTGGTAAGCAGTTTTAACTTGTTTACAGAGATGCAAACTAGTTTCATCTTTGACAAGTTATTTGCCATCAAGCTTAGTGATCCAGAAAGTATTGTCCATGAACTGCTACGTCTTTTGCCACAATGCTCTTCAGCCAGTGCAAACAGTTGGTATTCTTCCAGCTTTATGAACACATTTTGTCAAGCTCGAGAAGCCAGACTTTGTGACCCCACCATCTGCCATGACCTCTTGTCAGGTTCAGACAAAAGAACCGACACAGATGGTCTCAAAACGGAGATTCCCTTCATTCCCAATTGCTATTTGACAGCTTGTTCCATACAGATAGAGAGACATAAAACTCTACTTTTGTCTTTTTAAACTGGTCTCTACTGAAGTGAAGCTGCATAAATCAGGTTTAGAGCCCCAGGCATATAACAGAGAGATTGCTTTATTTTAACTTAAAGGTAAAACTTAAGTCCCTTTAACTTAAGGGGAGCCTTCCTAATCCAAGCCTTGGTTTATAATCCACCTTACAATTTTTGCCTTTTGGGCAAATATTGTACAGTAGCGGAAGCAAACTGATCTGCGCTAACTGCGCACTCCTATCAAGTTCCAGGTACAAAAAACAGTACAAGGATAGGTATCTATACTTACTCTTCTTTATAAATTTAAACTATCTAGATATATAGAAATCTATACTTACAGATATAGATATCTACACTTACAAAATCTCTACTTACAAAATACAGATATCTATACTTACTCTCCTTTATAAGTTAAAAGTCAGATCTATACTGAAATTTCAGTAGTATGTAATCTGAATCCAGGTAGTGGACACACAACAAAATAGAGAACAGTTATCTGAAGAAAAAAAAATACATAATTCCTTTGTAGATTTAACTTACTGTGGTCCAAAGACTTAAAGTTATTCTTTTAAGAGATACATACTGGCTGAAGTCTAAGAGCAGAAAAAAAATAAAGCCTCACCCTAGAACAGTCCATTTCTGTCCTTGTCCATTACTGAGCTTTAGCTAACTTGTCTCGCTTAATTATTCTCTCTCAAATTCTTCCCAATACTTGATATATCATACCTTTACACAGACAAGCACCACACACAGGTCTTCCTCTAGCTCACCACATACCTCCATTTCACAACTGAACAAAATAAACCTATATAATGCCAGCGCCTGCACTGAAAATTAGCCTGTGTTCTACATACTCCTCTCTGCTCTACTATCACCTTTCAAGCTAGGGTATTACAAGGCTGATTTCTGAAGGGAGAAGTAACAAAAATATTCATTGCTTAGTTAATACAAGCTCAGATATTTAGCCAGTAATTTATGCACAGTGTCTACATGGAATAGACCACCTGTTACACATATGTTGTCTCATTGTATCTCAGTTTTCAGACTGGTAAAATTTCAGATTACCAAATATTTATCAGAATTCCACCTGCTCCCAGGAAGTATGCTCCCATCTTGTTCCGAAAAAGATTTCATTATCCAAGATTTCATTATTATTTTATAAGCAACTGATATTTAGAAAGGACTAATTTTAGTGGAAATATCTGCATATAGTCCAAGAAGAGCTCTCTTCAGATGACTTGGACAGACCTGGTTTTATCTTTTATTTTTATATACACAAGGAAAAGACTTGGCGTACAAACCAACAGAGACAGGAACTCTCATATAACATCTAGCTTGTTATTTAGCAAAGAACTTCAAAAAGCCACTAAGGGATGTATTCAATTAGTCACATACAGAGTCGGAAATAAGTCATCATCTTCAGCTACCACACAGTAATTTTTATTTTGAAAATATTAAAAAAGATAGGACTCAGGAAACATCTGAAGAATTCCCATCATGATGAATGTCTTGCAGGTATTACAACTTTTTTTTTCCACCTCTCAGCTTTTACTGTGGGCAACCATACAGATTCAAGACCTCCTAGTAGTTAACACACAAGGCAATTAGAGACTGAACAAAGCAAATCCCAGTAACTTGACTGCTACATCACACCAGGAGTTTTTAACAAAATTAAAAAACTACATCTCATATAGAGCTCTTTAGACTGGAAGATACTCTTAACAAAGCACAAATAGTGCTTCAACTTGTTTCAGACAAGAAGGGCTATGAATAAAACCATGTGTGAAATATTGATAGAATAACCATTTAGGACTAGCTGATTCTCAAGTGCTTGAACTTGTATAGTTTTCATATAACTGAAAGACTGCAACCTATAAAACCATAGTACAATAGGTTATTACATTTCACAAAATGAAAAGACAATGACTGTTTTAAACTACAGTTCAAAAGAAAGATAGAGCTACCTGAACCCAATTTGAAAGTGAAGCACTCATCTTGTGGTTCTGAGCAATCACCTGAATCCTTGAGGGAAATCAGAAGGAAGGAAAACAAATAAATACCTAAGGCTGATCAGCTTCCCCCAAGTTCCTGCATTTGAGCAAAATTCCAGTGAATTGTCATAGCAAAGAGACTGACACCTCTTGACAGCAAAAGTAATAAAGACTCAAGGCTACACAGTACGAAACAGCTGAAAAAAATAATTGAAGTCTGCATGCAAGTTTAATTAGAATAAAGTGTATGACTTAAATAATGAATAAGCACCACTTCGTCTGCTTTGCTAAAAAGCTGTCAGGGAAACTGTATTCTTAATAACTTCATGCAACATATCAAGACAAGAAGCCAACAAGATCAACTTCGGTACTCTTAAACTTCGTCTCCAAAACTGCATTTCTGCTACTACCACTAATCAGTACACTCATTATTGAGCATATTACATTACTGTTTACTATCGACAACAGCAGTGATGACAGAAACTACTGAATATCTTGAATAGCATGGTGACTAGGAATTAAAATAGGTCTGAGCAGATATGCAGTGGAATGAAAACACAATCCCAAAGTAAACATGAATGTAAAATTATCTTCAACTCGTTGAATGTTAAGATCCTTCCAGCTACAAGGTATTGAAATAAACATAACTCAACAAGATAATTTGACCGTATCTCATATATATTGTGATAATTCTAAAAATTCTAAAATCTCTGTATTCAGCTTGCATTCAGCATCTACATAGCTGAAGGAACCCAAAGTCTCCATGGCTTTAACCAGTACACGTCAAAGTCATTGCTGCACCTAGAGTTCTGCTGCTTGCCCAGTGCCAATAGCGCTGAGTAGCTCGATGCTATGTCTGCCCTAGACCCAAACTCCACCAATCTAGAACCCAGCTCTACTACTTAGACATACCCAAAGCAAACGTTGACCCTAAATGATATACCTAGGAATAGGGGCAGCACTTATCAGGTACTTCAAATTTAATGAGGAAATGAGGAATGTCCCTTATCACTCAAGTAAGGAAAAAGATAAATTAAACATGTAGCATTATTTCAGAGTGCTTGAGCCACAGCTGAAGGCTGTTTCAGTTCCCCAAAACAGCTTACTGTCATTTTAGATAAAATACTTGAAGCTTGACATTCATGCAACACTTAAAAGAGAGATGATACTAAAGTTTCTTCACGAGTTTTATAGATGTTACTTCTGTCCACACTGATGCTTAGAAATATTAGCTGCAGTTTCTTTCAAAGTCACTACTCCAGACAGCTAAAAATATATCATATTTCCACCATTTTTGTGTTAAGACATTTTGTTTTAGCAACTGAAAATGACTTAGTGTTCTACATAAATGCCTGCATAATATCTTGTTAACAGTTTTTGTCCATTGACAACCAAAAATATTAGCTCCTCTTTCAACTAAGAAGCTCAGCAGAATAGAGCATCTTATTCTTTTTCCTATTAAAATTTAAAACAAATTTCTTCCTACCATGAATTTATATACTGTATGGCATGTCACAGAATGCTTCTCCAAGTGTTAATTTTTCCTTGCAATAATTTTTCTTTTTGAGATTTTAGAATTTCTAGAATTATAACTACATCAACAGATATGCGATAAGGTCAAATTATCATGTTGAGATGCGCTTATTTCAATATCCTGTAGCTGGAAGGATCTTAACATTCAATGAGCTGAAGATAATTTTACATTTGTGTTTAATTAAAGCTCACCAAGTTTTATAAGGATAAAGAAGTTGATGATGCAGAAAGATTTGTAATGACTATTTCCTACATTTTGCTTATAATTTGCTAGAAACTTTGTTCTAGTTTAAAGCTATTACTAACTCTGCTCTTGTATGGGCTGAAGATTATGACAGTATTCACTGAAGGGTAAAAGTTAAAGAATTTCATAGTTCTTTAGTAATAATTTAGTACAATAGAATAAAAAGAAAAGGGGGATATTTCTAGTGCTACCTAAACTCTGAAATACTGATTACACCATGAAATATTACCTACTGGGTGCAATTTCACAGAGCAAATTGTACCAATCTAAGATCCTGTCACTGTAGTCACTACTAAAATGGATCTTCCACTTTTCCTGGCCTCAGTACCTTCCTGTTCCTCCCCCATGCTGCCTGCTCTAACCAACTCTCATCCTCACCTGCCTCGTCTTCAGGGAGACAACTGAGCTCCCTGTACTGTAAGGACAGCAATCAGGGGGCAAAAAGTGAGAAGAAGAAAGTCCTTTTCTGCCTGCTGCAATTCACTGATTTCCTCAACGATCATCCAAGCCTGTGTGTGTGGATAACTGTGTGGATAACTATGTGTCATCTTATTTAATTTCACATTTAGTAAGCTGTTTGATCAATTTAGCCTGTTCTGTGAAACCACATTCTGTCTCTGAAAATCATACATAAACTCCTGAAAAGTTACTTAAGGATTGAAAAATTACTTAAGGTTGGATGTGGTTTGTTTTCTACAAAGACTTCTCCATGCTCCTGGAGAGATCACAGATGTGTGCGCATGCTGCAAGAACTATTAGGAAGTTCTAGGGTGTTTGTCTTCAGATCTTAGCTTTCTCAATTTCTTATAGAGAAGGAAGTAGACAAAATATTTGCTTTTTACAGATGACCTGAGCCTACTATACATAATACATAGCTTCATATTAAGTGTCTCAATTGTATACATGAAGATTTACTGTTTTAAATGTATTTAAAGTCATAATATGTTGTATAATTACACTAAAGGTTACCATAACTGGACTGCACATTCGAGGAGAAAATAGAAACATACTTCTGTTTGAGTCTATAATTAAGGGAAAAATTGCCTAACTCTTTCCATAAAATATATGGAGAGCTCATGCACAAAAGGTTTTCAATTTCACTTTTGCACCTAAATTCCTAATCTTCATAATAATTGGGTCTACCATAGCTTCTGTTATAGGTCAATTACAGTTATTCCTGTAATTCCAACTATTGCTCCCATGGGAAAGGTTTAATATCTGAATGACCATTCTTTAGTAAGTTAGGAATTTAAATAAACATAAATTTAATAAACATTAAATTTAATGCTGCTAGCAAACACTCATAGACTTGCTTTCAGTTAAGGCCTTGATTCCCCCAGATATCTATGCACTGTAATAGCTGTTAGTGAGTTGAAGAATTCATCTATCAACTTCACTAGAAGTTCATAGCTATAAACTAAAATGTATACCTGTAGCAAGCTGCGAACTTAATTTTGAACATATGACTAATTTTTTCCTCATTTTGCCACTTCCATCCTGGGGTGAAACCCCTGATAGCAAAACAGCAAATGAAAATAGTCATCTATTATGCAAAACGCACTTCCTAACCCATACTCATGGAACCTGGATTATGATTTCCTATCAAAGCTACCTTCCCAAAGACTCTGCCAGGCACTTCATGGATGCTAACACAGGAATCACCTGAACAAAAGAACTAAAGAGGTTACAAGAACCGAAACATTTGTTCTTCTGAAAGAATCAAACCTGCCAACAACAGGAACTCCATGAAACAAGAGAAATGTGACTTTCTGAACAAAGAAACATGCCCTGCCTTCTAGAAGAAAAAATATAGTAAGCTGCAAGAACAGAATTACACAAATGGATGTTGGGCTAAAGAACATAAAAAAACTTCATGCAATGAGTGCAAATATCTCCTTCAATGCAGGGAAAGGATCAGCTATCCAAGAATAGGAGAAGCATAACCTCAATTACCATCACTGCTTCCTCCTCTTACCAATTCCTCTTACCAATGTTTGTAAAAAGCTTGATGTTCGCGACATTCCCGGCCGGTTGAAATAACGTATAACATGCGAAAAGGATCATCATTTTTATTAAAACGTTTAATTTTAGAAGCTATACCAATCAGTGGTCCGCTCAGGAGTTCCAAGAAAAGCCTGGCGGTTCACATCCTATCAAATATCCTAAAGACTGTGCACCAGGAAGATGGCAGTTCTGTGGTAGTTCTGCACAGTGTTTTCAAAGATACCTCTAAAGGGGCTCTGCAATTCATGTTGAAACGATTTAAGAAGTTCTCAGGATCAGGCTGTCCTCTGCCTCTCTAGTAAATGTTACCACTAAATCAGAAAGAAAGAAACCAAGCCAGCACATGAACTGCTGTAGTTCACAACCAAGCGCATTTACATACAGCAACATTCATCTTCCAGTAGAAAATGAAAACAAACTGGAAGAGCCAATATTATATGAGTCGGCCAAAGCATTACATTACCACCAAGTTAAGGTTGAAAAGCTTTAAAATGGTCTAAATATTTCTATAGATTTCAATAAAGAAAATTCTCAAAAGTGGTTTCAGTAGTCCTGACTTTCTCAGCAGCTGATTTTTCTTCCGCAATCAAATATCTACATGGTGCACTAACAGATTTAGACTGACATTGTATTGCGATTGTATGTGGCTGGAATCCTAGTTTTAGGTCATTCAGATACACTAAGATGCTATTGCATGAATAGTTGTCTATTATGAAAAGCAAATAATTTAGAAGCCTCAAAGAGTTTCTATAATTTTCAAAAATAGAGATAACACTGGGCACCACATTCATAAACCGTGTTCTAAGAAGCCAAAAGTTTCTGCAGCAGTACTAAATGAACAGCTAGATCCAAGAGAAATTATTTTCCATTATCAGCACTTTTCATTTAATAACTACTTAAGTTTCACTAGAAATACGTTATTCTAGAAAGCGCAGCTTTCTGGAGTTTGGTAAAAATTCTACCATTGCCTCCAAAGGTCATTTGATACCTATTCCTCTTACAAATTACAATTATACATCTTATGTCTTACAAACTAAACTACTATAAGCATGCAGTTTCATTTGCTTAGACTGATTTTTATGCAATTAATATTACATTAAATATATTTTAAAAGTCTCAAACAGTCTGCAGAGGCGTTTATTGGAAATCATAATTTCATATGAGAAATCAGACAAGATAGCAAAAAGTTCCATTAATAAAACTGCGAGTGAAAGATCACTTCCTACTACCTCACCATCTTGCAAGACAGTTACAGTCTAAAGTCAAGTAACAGAAAAAAGAGGCTGAATTTAATTTTAATAATGGATGTTAAAAAAAGGGAGGAAAAAAAAAAAAGAAGAGTCAAAACAGGAAGTTCAGTATCAGAGCTGCCACTCCCTCCCACACCTCCACCTTCCTACAGTGTTACCTGGCATAGGCAGCATATCCCTAGTTCTCAAGATCCCTCAGCACACATTCTACACAATGAACTTTGACCTAATACGGGTATTATTATTCCACCAAGGATTGTTTTCCACTGAATGCTTTAATTTTATAATAATCCTGTCTGACTGATTCACACCAGCTTTCTACATGGAAACTCCCTAAGTGTATTCCTTGCACTAGACCAGAAAAAGGACAGTTTATTTTCCCTATCTAAAGTTCACTGTTGTTTCATCGGCAGTCATGTCCTAGGGATACAGCTAGAAAGGTGGCTGAGCAATCCTTAACCATTATATCAAGAAAGTATGGAGAAGAGGCAATTTAAGAAAATGCAGCAGATTAAAGACAGGGCCAAGATTGCTATTTCAAGGTAGCAAATCAAAGAAATCTAATTCCAAGAAGCAAGTTATACTAGCTCTAACTGAGGAACCCATTCTGATCCATGCTGGGACCACAAGCGTAAGTGTCAGTAATTACACAGCATGGGCTACAGCTGCTCTCCTCTACCCATCTCAGGTCACTAATCGCCCTTCACCTTCAGAAAACTGCGGCAAACTCTTCTAGGTGCCATGAAGCTGGCAGCTCAATCAAACCAATTAACATGATACACTCCTGAAGGGGATGGAGAGTTGGAATTTTGGCTCCTCTTTTGGCTAATCCTGTAATGACACTTTTAGCCAAACCCACAGAAAGATGCTTGAAAGGCTAGGCCTTAACTTCGTTCTGTAGTAGCTCACAACTGTCCTGTAAGCTTGTCCTGATGCACAAGAGGCCCCTACAACAGTGTCCAACACACACAAAAGCAGAAGCCAAAGACATTTCATGTAGCATTAGATCTCTTGCAAAACAGCACTTTGCCTTTGCCCAACTAAGCTGTTCAGCCTCCCCCTTCTATATCAGACAGCTGGGTTCAAGATGCATTGAAAACTATACCTTATCACTTTGTAAAGTAAAAACACCAATCAGAACCTGTTGCACTAATAAAGAGGCCTCCTATCAGTAATGTATATTTTCTATAAAGTTATCTATATCAGTAAATAAATAGTTAAATTCCTTTTGTTCTTTGTGCAACAATAGTGATTTCTGTACAAACAGGAAGTGGTTGAAAGAAAGCCTAATGAATTTGACAGTAAAATAAGATCACTCTTAAATTCAACCCACATGAAATAACCTTGCTAACATTTAATAATTTCCCATTTTCCCTTGCCATAGAACTAAATTATTTGATCTACTATTCTGACTTCTAGCACGGACACTTGACTCTGTGACAAGAAAGCTGTCAAAGAAAAGAGATTTGCACTTTTTTTTCCTGTCCTTTGACTACTTCTGTTAAGACTTTTCTATAGGATGAAGTTCTCCTTAGTCTTTTGTGCTCCTTCAAAGTGCTATATTTAACATTCTAGCTGCTAATTTGAACAGAAGCTTCTTAAACTCAGGACTTGACTATGCACAATATTTTTGTGTATATATATATATATACACACACTATATATATATATATATATATATATATATAAAACACTGGCACAAATATTATCTTCAAAATACAGTTCTGCATTGGTATTACAACACAAACTTTCCATCAATCATGAGACTTTACCCCATACATAAAATGACATCTTTCTGTAGAAAACAAGATACATCCTGGTCAAATGACTCAGATTTCACCAGAGAAGTAAAGAAACGTGAGAATAATTCATTCATTTCTCCTTCAGTAGCGTAAGTTCACAGTACTATACTGGTATTTTTTAAATTAAAGATAACATCAAGCTACAACTAGTTAAAAGTAACACCACATAACATACAGTTGTTGACTTTTTTTTTTTCCTATCAGCATAGCTTAAAATATGTCAGGGAAAGCACTGAAAATAGATTCATCAACTATAAGAAGTATTAATGGAGTTTCATTAAAACAACTGAACTGGTTCCAGAACGATACAGATTGGCTAAATGATAACTTTTCCTTTGTACGCAGCCTGCCTGCTAAATCCCACCAGCCAACCCCAATGGAAAAAGCTGACAGAGGAAAGGAACCGTCAAGCCCTAGCTACAGGAGGAGGCAGCGCACGAGAGAAGCTCGCGGGCACAGCCAGGGCTCTCCCTGCTCCAGGAGGCAGCCACTTCCCAGACGAATTCCCGCTGCCATCGCAGGGAAGTTCCGCGCTTCCCTGTCCGTGTCGCGCCGTCGCGCTCGGCGCTCCCAGAGCGTTATTTACACGGCGGCTCCATCTTTGCGCGCGCCGCGGCCGCGTTTATTCCCCATTCTTTCTCCTTTTTAAC
>NW_010578126.1:6898-26417 GCF_000705375.1 Tinamus guttatus
GCCGGCTCTGTGGCCAGGAAGCCCCGGCCCCTCGCATGCAGCCCCTCTCTGGGGCGTTTGCTCCTCTAAAGCTTCACAGGCCCTGCCGTGCAGTGGGGAGGAAGGTGTGCAGTCTTAGCCCTAACAGGAGGCACTAATGGGCTTCACGCGCTGATAATTTGGGGGCTCGCTTTACCATGAGGAGGGAGACAGGGACAGTTGTTGCTGTTGTCACTCACAGTAATTTAAAACAGAGGTTCACCTAGGTTCAATTTGATGAATTAAGCAATTGGACTGTCCATGTGGGGACCGATCCTCATGACTCTGCTGGGAGCCCTGGCTGTGCTTCCCACTCTAACCAACCACTTAGGCGGAGGGTGAGGGGGAAAGAGCCTCCACATCTGGCCGCAGCTTCAGGCCGGGTCTCTGGCTCTCTGTTCTGAGGTTGCCATCCAGCAAGGCAGCTTGCTGCTTGCTCTGCTAGGCTGGTGCAACACCCAGGGACCAGCACTGTTGAAGCCCGTTCCCCTTGGAGAACCAAAATCGCTCCCACCGGGGCTCCTCAGAGACATGCGGGGGCCGGGCTCCCAGCCTGGGTGCTGCTCAGAGGAGCAATTCCCACGACAACCTGCAGGCCGGCAGGCTGGGGGCTGGCGGGTCCCCGCTCATATTGACATCAATGCCAGGGTGCTCGCAGCCTCCGCGGGATCTGCTGCCTGGCCTCAGCCTGGCACAGAACTGAATGGGGGCCTGGGAGGGCCTGGCTGCCCTGGGGTAGCCAAGCCTGCTGCTAAACTAGGTGTGGGGAGGCATCCGCAGTCCCATGGCCCTGGCTGGCGGTGCCCAGGGCTGCTCTGCTGAGCAGGGGCCTCAGGGTAAGCTGTGTCCATGGTTCGCCTGGAGGTTGACTATGCCAGTAACATCAGGGAGAAGTGTGGTGGGCAGGGATTTGCATCAACAAAACCACTTCAAAGATTGTTATATAAACTCGTGCAGGTTGTACTGCTTCACTGCTTAAATATACAACCCTTTCCACTTAAAGCGTTCACTTCTGTCTTTAAGCTGGAGCACAGCAGTGACAGCACTGCAGCACTGACCTCCCTCCTGCAGACTGTGCCTCAGCACATCGCCTCGCTCAGAGCTGCTCACCCTGGGAAAATGCGAGGGGTCGCCAGTCGTGCCCTTCCCCAGAGATACAATTACAAAATAAAAGTGTGAACTGGTCTCCACAGCTTCGAGTTTATTTCCTAGTCTTCTCCAAACCTTTCTGCACCTCTCATTTTCTTTTCTAGTATTTTGAAATAAAGTATCTAATAAAAATCAATGCTGTTTTCTAATTAGTAACTCATCCCTTATCTGTAATACAGTCTTGTGTGAAAATGCAGTTAATTCTCAGTTGCCCTCTGGGAACCAACAAAATGCTCAGCATGTTTCTCACCCAACTAGATTTTATACTTGAATATTGCAGTTTGGAGAAAGGTGTATAAGAAGCAAGGAAACTATTTGATCCTCTCCTGGCTACATATCCATACAGCTTTCAAGATCAAATGCAAATAGTCCTTTCTGCTTTCTAAGGATGCTCACCATCAACTATCCTACTGACCTGGAGACACTTGCCTTTAGTCACTGCGCTCACAGTGACTCAGAAGGCTCTGATAACCCAGGAACCAGCGGCATTTGCGAACCCCTTGGCCTTACTTGCTGCTGCATGTCACCCACACCTGATTACCCACGTTAAAGTAGTCAGTAGTGCCCAGTGCTCACAGATGCTTTATGACACACTCAAAAGCCATGGTCAGAAGATGGGGAAGGGGATGGGCAGATGCAGAACAAGATGAGGAGGGCAAAGCCAACAGCAACACAGACCCTAGGTCACTTGGAGACGTCGTTCTCCCTCTCTCCCAGAGAAGGGGCCAGAGCGCGCTGATACGCAACACTAATCACCAGACATCTTGGCATGGGCTCCACATGGAAGATGGCTCATAGGAAAGGACCAAGCAATGTTCTTGCAGTGGTTGTGTTCAGCAAAACCAACATAAAAGATTTAATTTCTTACACCTGCTGTAACATCTGTATTGAAGACTCCAGATTAATCCTAAACAACATAGAGGTTTTCTATCTCTTCAGTAATGAGTAACTCAAAGCCTTTGACCACTGATAAAATTAAGTGTTGACAAGTTTAAAGAAACCTTCCTATTAATAACATGTGAGCAATTTTCATACCATACTGCCAGTGTTTGAATTAGTCATCAAATTGTGTTTCAGGCGTGATAGTGATGGCTGGGGTGGTAGATTAGACCTAAACTGTCATCTGATTAAACACAGATAGGCACTCAGGGGCCCAAACAGACCATGCAGCCTGCTGCTTTGCAACTCACAAAGTAAAACGATGTCCCAAGAGACCATAAGGTTACACTCTGCCCATCCCCAGGAGTTCCTGGCTCCGGTGAGGTGAACGCCACTGGAAACATGTTCAGCAGAGGGCACATGCTACTAAATATTTTAAGCTAAAACAGTCACCACGATGTGCAGCAGACCACGTGAAGCACTGGAGACCTGCAATCACGAGATACATCCCATCGTAACCCCATCATAACTCCCTTCCCTCCTCCTGGGCACAGGTTTGGGGGTTGCAGCATGACCAAGCAAACATGCAGGAGGCCTGGACTGCTGCCGTGCACAATTCTGCATCAAGCATTTTGTCCCCCTCACGGCTGCATGCCTGGACTGCAGCATATTGCTGTGCGTAATGGGCTTTGATAGCGTGTACTGTTCGCTGCGTGGGCAGGCAAGAGCTGCCCGGAGTGCAACGCTTCGGGTCGGTGTCCTGGCCACTCGTATCACCTGCACGGACTCAGCCAACGGACAGGGAAGCGCCGGTTCACTAGGAGAGCGGGCTGTGCACAGCAACAGCCCAGCGAGCACACACGAGTCGAAACGGGCTGCTGCTCCATCACACGTATGGGAGAGCTCCAACCCACTCGTACAAAACTCCTCTTGAGCTCTGCCCCAGATTCTGCTCTGCTCTTGGCCACGAGCTGGGAGATGCTCCATTCACTCACAGGCAGAAAAAACTATTTAGGCTACTTCATATGATGTGAACGTACTCCTGAAAATACAAAGCTGATAATGAAGCACTGGCCCACCTAATCCTTTGATGAATTAATATTAGTCCAGTAGGGGATAGAGATAGCTCAAAATTCATACTTAAGGTTTCTCAAAAGTAACAGAAAAATATGAAAATGCAAAAAAAGCCTTTTTAAAAAAAACTCATGCACACAGATATCTTCAAGAAATTTATCTTGAAAAACTAACTTTTGCCCAACTCTTCACCAGAAATGAAAAAGAAAAAATATCCCCCTATATTTTTGCTGTATTTTCATTTACAATAGTCGCATATTAAAATGATCTTATAATGTGACAAGGACCAGGTGTGTGCAAAACCACAAGGAGAGGGAACAATGTTTGGTAATGTTACACAATACTCAAGGTGCAGATATAATGGAAATAATTTGCAGATTTGGCTTGACATACTGACATGACTCATATTACAGAGATGTAATATGTGGGATATGTTAAATCCCACTGAAATAAAAGAAGGTTATAAAACTCTGAGGTTTTAAATACTGTAATTACCATTAATGCGTAAAAAGAAAAAAATATTTCAAGGGCAAGTCCCATCACAAAAACGTTAATTTTGCCAAAAAAGGTATCAGCTACAACTAATCAAAACATTTAGGGCATATAAGTTCAAGTCAACTCGTCCTGTGGCTTCACAGTTGTAAAGTACAAAGTACAGGAGAATTCGCTGGTCCTATGATACTGGTTCTTATTGTGGCGACCAGAATAATGGTATTAAAGGCCAAATCAAATCAGCATTCCCCTACTATTATTTACTCTACCTAAACTGTTACCATGACTGTGACAGTAACTGAAAATGACAGTTATTATTTAGCAAGGAAAGGTCCACATTTACATGCACTGCAGTAAGAGAAATAAGTGCACATAGTAGGACCTAGCAATAAATATTTTCCTAAAAATCAATCAAAATCCTACAGTGTGACACATCTCATTAGCACTACTGGGTGTCCACATGCTACTCCAAGGTTAGAACGTGCACTGTGTGCTTCAAAGCTACAATAGGATGTGCCTGCTTCTTCCATGCATCTCTTTTTTTTTTTTTTTTTTTTGACATATACAGGAAATACTACAAACTGGGCAGAAAGAAATCTTTTACTCTCAGAGTCTGGAGGCAGCGTAGGCCATTAGCTGCTTGTCAGCTTCTCACACAGACCTGAGGAAACACCTGTCTGTGCTTCAGCAGAACCAGCTTATTGCCTGCCTGAAACACAGCGATGCATCCACTAAACCAGATATAGGCACACTGCTAGGTGAGGACAACGGCATTATTGTACTCAACTCTCTTTTTTATCTATATTCTCCCATAACAACCCTGGGAAACGAGAATAAGCTAAGACAAGCAAAGCTATACCTGGGAAGAGAGTTTTAGAAGGAAGCAGAATATGGTGTCCTATGAGCAAGAGAGCAGATCTGCTGTGCACACTTGGCTGCGGGAGCGGAGCCTTCTGCCTCGCCTGTGGGGTTTGCCTCTTCCAGAAGTGTCATGGAGGGGAATCTTATCCAACATCCTGAGAATATCACAGCTGATGACCACAGAGCATATTCCTTTTACTGTATGGGAACAAGTATGGCCCTCTCAAAGCACCCCATTATTAATCATGTATAACTTCTAATACATATTTATAATACATCTATAATATATACATATATAACTTTCATTGCTGTTCTACACTTGAATCTTTCTGTTCCTGTCTATCTGTTTTCTAAATGCCTTTTATATGTCTAACATAAGCTCTCCCTGCTTGAAATAAACAGCATTTAGAAAAAAAAAACAAAAAACAAATAAACAACAACACAGAAGAAGGAAGGTTATATTTATACCATGCCAAAGATACTGTTGCTATTTCTGATTAGAAGAATTCTGATCTTAAACACAACATTATCATAGAAGATACTGATCTGTTTTTTTCAGTTAAAGAGGTCCTGCTTCAAGAACTTGACATCCGAGACATGAATTTGTCTAATGCAAAATATAACTATATTAATACCAAAAGGAAAAAAAGTCTTAAGACTTTATGGAGAGGATTCAAGTTTCAAATAGGGCATCTGTACTTATTCCTCAGCTCAGAACTCTTACGTTTTCCCAATATCTATGGCAATGTGGGGATATAAATTAATTGTAGTCATCACTGAGTAGTGCTTTGTCTTTTGTTACCTAAAGTCTGGAGGAGCTCAGCCGTAGCCCTCTATTTAGGCCATCTTGTAATTACGTGAGAAATTTGTGCACTGGGAAATGCTTGACTCAAGCACGCAGCTCTTCAACGTTGACTGAGTCTCTATCACATCCCCACATACCATCTGAACGCCTCTTCCTTTTTTGCTTTTGGGCAACTGATTGGAAGCTTGGAAGTGAAGACAACTTTGGGAACCAGCTATCCATGGTCAGCTCAGCAACAGATATTGGTGCCACAGAAATGGCTCCTATAGCCATTCGACAATACCAACAAGATTGGCAACACTGAAGCACCCCTAATTCTAAACTATCCTGCCTGGTAGCTTTGTACAAGCTCGAATATTGCTTTTATCTCTTCTGATGTATCACCAGTGCTAGTAAATGGCTTTGTTGCACATTTGGGCAAGAGTTGGTGATAAAAATGAGAAGCTGTACATCTAATATCCTGCTGCTATCTTTCCGCAAATCTACATAATCTGCCAGAAGTCTCTTTTTTTAAAAAAAAACATATCACTGTTAGTTAGTTGTGCCTTTCTGGCCCACTCTCCTTGCTCACAAGCAGAATATTTCTCATGCTAAACAGTTTATTAACCCCTAGTCACCCAGTTACTGCGGGACTTGATTGCATGTGTAATTACCTTTTGTCAGGTACAATTTGCCTGATAAACATGTCAGAACACTTGCTGCTTAGTCTGTTTCAACAGATAAATGCTGTCTTTCCACAGCCTTGGGGCATAATTAACAGGAAGAAAAAAAAAAAAAGAAAAAGAGAGAAAGAAAGAAAAAAAAAAAAGAGGCAGTTTATAAAAACACACAGAAGCTGATTCAGTGAGGCAGGAGTTCACAGCGTGCAGCCCGCCAAGGCCTGCTTCGTGACCGCTATGCTTGCCTGAGCGCGTATTGAGCTCCAGCCTGCTGTGACAGGGCAACAGGGGCAGCCCTGGAAAACCGCGGTGTAAAGTAGGTTTCCACATGAACTTCAGAAAACAGTGGGATGATGCCTTTTTGGGGAGGAAAAAAAAAAAGGCAAAGTGAAGTAGGAGACTATGATAGTGCTAGAGCCTCTGTCCTTGTCATATATTGTATGTTCAATCAAACTCTAGGATGGTACCAGGATAGGAAAAAATCTAAAAGAAGACAGAGGAGGAACAGCAATAAGGCAGGAATTAAAACAAAACAAAACATGCTACTTCGTGCCATTCTTGGGCTCAGCAGCTTCTGCTTTCTGGCCTACAATGTCTGCAGGTTATGTACCCATGCACTATGGGGAGCGCAAAAAAGAAATCCTCACCTGACCTCTGGATAACCCAAACAGGAGATTAGCCCATTTCCAAGCAAAGCAGGTTGTCACACTGTTAGGCCAATTGCTTCTATTGACACTTTGCATAAACATCTTACACAGGGTGATCAGAAAGGACTGTTATGCCATTAACGCTCCTTTTTATTTTTTATACCTAAGCCTTACAGAATAAAGGCCTCGCAGAGCAAAGGATAACAAAAGGGTCAGGAGGTCACAAGCATTCTTTTAAGTAGGTAAAAATCTGAGAAATTTAGATTCACTGAAAAGGGCAAATTAGAAGCTTTTTGCACCTTGAGACATTTTGGCACACTCAGCTTTGGCTCATTTCACTTCTATCAAATTCTTTAAAGTGCTTTGTTGTATTTTTACTTTTACTTTTAAATAAGAAAACGCTAAAATCTTCATTTTAGGAAATAGCAAGCTGTCTAATCCTCTTAGCTAATCAGTAGTCTAAACAGATTTAGACATTACCATTAAAATCCTCATGGGGAAGGGTGTTAAATATATAGATTTTTTTTCTTGAAGCCATACTGCTGAACAGTCTCTCACACCCAGCTTTCACCTATAATTTACACAGCATGTGGTTTGCACTGTGTACAGGAAAATATTGTGTTTTTTCTTTTGCTTTGTTTTTGCTTTGATCAGAGATGGAAACAATCTCCCTTTAATAGTATAAAAGCCACCTGCTGGGCATTGCAGACTAGAGCTAATTGGTAAATTCTCTGAAATTTAGATATAATGGATTTTGACCTCTTTAATTAAAAAAACCCCAAAGCCCAGAATACTGGTGAACTCTTCTGGGAAATGAGTGGTGCCAAGCATATACAACTGCAAGCTACAAGCTACGCCAAGGCTTTTTTTTTTTTAAGGAAAGAATACAGAGCAGTAGCAACATAAGTTTTTCCTTGAGGGCACATGGCTTTTGACCTAAGGAAAAAAAAATGATTTTTGGTAGCTATGTTCCATTCAAGCCACTGAAACACAAGAACAGCAAGTATACAAATATACAGTTATTACTACTGTAATAACTGGTGCTGAAAAAGCTTCAGCCACGCAGGAACTTTGCCATTGTAAGCAGGGAAAGGCCCTGAGCTGTGAGGGGCTCGCACTACCTGCCTCCACGCACAGGGATGCACCAGGCTGCTGCCCGCAGAGCAAGCGTGTCAACCAGAATCACTGTTGTTTCATAATTTCTGACATAACCGTAACCTTCCAGTGGAGCTATAATCTCATCAGCTTGCAATTTCTGAGGCGACATTGTCTTCCTTTTGTTAAAACACTTATTTATACTCTGGCCAGCCTAATGGGGCCATGGCCTATGACTGGACTCATCTGCGCCGCAGTAATACAGCTACCAAACAAAGCCGCTTTCTTCCCAGGCTCTGTTTCCATTTCATGCACAAGAAGACGTGAATATACACTGCATAGGTGCACATCTATTCCCAGTGAGTTAAAAGCAACAACAGTAACAACAAAAACAAAAAAAGTATGAACATTAAGACACCATGCCCATTAGTTCACAAACTGCGTTCTCTCCCCGTTTCTGGAAGCATGCACAGCGTGACAGCACTCACTAGGATGGAACTAAAATGCCAAGGAGCAGAAGCTGAACTGAACAAAGACAAGTCTTGTTCACTCTAAACATTTCCTAGACACAAAGGAACAACAGCAGTGTTGAAAATATAGATATCTAAATCCAACCCGCAAGGAACAAAGAGGACACTTGCTAGCTGCTGAATAACACGGCACCCACCAAATTCAATTAGCACTTAATCAGCTGGAGCTCTTTACTGCTGACAAACGCCTTGTTAGCCTGGTTAGCAAGTCTGTCTGCCACTTGCCAAAATATTTTGTTTTATTTACTCCTGGTGACTTATTTTGTGAAGGTGGTGAATTTTAAAATCCCCCCTGCCACTGATCACATAACTGAAATAACACACATTGGTTTTGTATTTCAAAGTGTAAACTGATCTCTTGAGCTGTGAATGTCTCCCTATAGCATTTTCTGGATTGCTATAACAAATGCATTTTCAAAGTGATGTTATGGGGACTAAGCTATGCAATTCCCATTAGTGTCAATGGGGGTCGCAGGCTAAATTCCTAGGCATTGCTTTGAAAACTGAGCCCTAGATTTTCAAAGCAAAGATAGTTTGTGTTATAAAGGCAGTATCTTTAAGTTTTTAAGCTACTAAATTAGAAGGTTTCCTTTCTTAAGCAAAATGCACCTAGCATTTGTGCCTAAATGTGGAGCACCTAAATATTCACCCAAATGAAACAGTTATTTGAATGCTTGCATCTGTTTAAAATTAAAATCATATCTGAAAATCATATCTGCCGCTATCTTGAATGCTGGGATAGAATCTTTAATACATTTGTAAGTGTCTAATACATAGACTCAGAGGTTATGAAAGCTGAACCACTGGGAGCTGTTGTTATGCTAAGAAAAAAAGAAAGGAGAAAAAAAAAAAAGAAAAAAAAAACAGAAGTCCCTTGGGTTCAAATTAATTCTTTAGAACCTGATTTCTTCCAAAGGGCAGAATACTTTCCTAAAATATGGGCCCTGAGGTACATTCTGAGATGTCTGGTCTTGTTATTTAGAAGAATTAACGCAAATACCATTTTTTTATTCTGCAGTTCTTCAAATACACTTAAGCCTGCCTGGAAAATAGAATCGGTATTGCTGAAGTGCTTGTTGCTTATCATAAGCAGAGAAGCAGTGACACTGTTCAGCTTTTATGAGCCCCATTAACATTTCCAGCAGCCAGGATGAAACATGTGAAGAAAGTACCTTAGATACAGTCATTGAGGCAGATATAAGTAGCATATAAGCCCTATGCAACATGCAATACTGCAGCAAATAAGACCTACTCAAAGAAGATTTAATTGCAGTATGAATAATCCTTATTATGAAGTATGTTCTTCCTCATCATTAAAAAATAAGCTGGACTAGTAGCAAAAGAAGTGTCCTTCGAGCTGCGAAGCGGCCAAGAGCTGGAAGGGCGGATGCAGGCGGACTGCCAGGCTCCAGAGGGCAGTCCCTGAGCCTGGACGCCAAGTCCCTTTACACAAGGCAGAAAGCTCTACCAACGGTAACATTTGCGCGGATTAAAAATTGTGCATTATGCGATGTTCAGGCCATTCACTAAGTTTTTGAGCTTTTGATACAAAGGCACATGCTTTCAGAGAGCATGCAGGGAGTTATGTGCACAGCCCCAAATACGACTTCTGCCTTTCATCAGAAGGACACTTTGAAAGTCTGAGTTGGTAAAACCTTGTAGAAGCACTTAGACCATCCCAGTTAAATTGAAAGCTGTCATTTTCACTTTGCTTCTTTTGCTTCTTTCTTTTTTTTCTTTTTTAAACACAGGTTTGTAAGTAGCACTTAAACCTTAAAATTTACCAAACATTCCTATCTTAAGAGGAAATTTGTACAGAATAGCTTATTTAAACTTCCATTTTCCATAGGCTTTTTCTCCCCAACTGCACGTGACATAAAATAGTCTTGCTTTTAGGTATTTGCTCTTATCTGAAATAGTGCTATAAATGTCATATAGCATGGCACACTACCTTAAAAACATTTTTTGGGGGGATTAAACATTCATTAATCTCATTCTTCAGGTAAAATTCCATTTAAAGTATTCACTAAAAAGGGGTATTTATAAATGCTAAAATCAAATGGTAAGAGAAGGTGAGACGAGTCTAATTTATGGTAACTGAAATAAAATTTAAATACCAAGCACATTCACTTCAACTTCCATAGCATGTTCTGGAATTGAACGCTCTTGTCCCAGCTAAGTAAAATTTAGCAGTATCCATATGAATAAGCCTAGAGCTTTGTAGGTTGATGCATACGTACTACGCCACAAAAAAATCTTTATCTGAAAAACAGTTTTGAACTAATTACTCCAAATTGTCTTCTAGCCTATGAAGTCCATGGGTTGGAGCTAAATGTCTGAAGCAGTTTGTCCGAGCACAAAGGTTGTATGAGTATCCTTGCTGAAGTATCTTGGGGCATCTCAGGCGCTGAGTTAGAGAACCTGGAAAGCCACTCAAATAAATTTAAGACATAGCAGGCCAGAAATCTACATCTTCTGTTTGCATTTGTGACGACAACAACACAGCACCTCGTGCACTCCGTACAGGCCCCTGTGGATGCGTGTGCTGCTCATCACCAGCTCACCCTAAGCAGAGCTCCTGCCTCTGCAGCAGCGCGAGGCGCTGCTTGCACAACGGGCTACCCGCGGCAGCAGACGAAGTTACACGCCTTAGGCAAAGCCATGCCCAACCTGGGAACCACCGCACAAGGAATGCCATAATCAGTAGCTCAGGAATGTAAATATAGAGAAGTTGCAAGCAAAGCCAAAACCACTAGCCAAAAGCCACACGTTCATCTTTTTTTTTTTTTTTCCTCCTCTCTCCTTCAGCTACTGCTAGAGCTTCTCTATCACAGGGCTCTAAAAACACTTTAGCAAATTCCATGGTCTACATATAATTCTGGTATTTGGTTTTATTGTCTAGCTAACTTGCTCTACCGAAGGCCTTTGAACCTAAAAGTTGCTATAATAAGAGACCTGGATAACTTGGATATCAAAGACCTGGATAACAATCTGCTGTTGTGACGTTCACAAACACTTTAGGAAAGACTCTTTGTTTAATATCAATAGTTAAGACTTTTTCTTAAGAAATGCATCTTCAAGAAATCTTTTGCCTTGGAAGCTGCTATCTTCTTCCTTTGAATACGCCTTTTCTCACCACTTTTCACTTTTCATTTCTTAAAGTTCCCTCTGATAGATCCCACTAGACATGAAACTTTTGCTGAGTAATGATGGCACAAAACAGCCTCCAATGCCTGCAGCAATTCGAAAAACGCTTCCCCTGATTTTTCTTACCACTTTGAAATGTTCTCCCTTTCTGGTGAGTAATCCTGTGCTAGATTCTTTTGCTTCTTAAATGAACATTATTCTTACCCTTTATTGATTGACCACATCTATTATCACATGTAAGCAGTGTTAATCCTCTAGTAATTAACACCCTCATTAAAGTACATTTAACCCAAAGAAGTTTAAATTGTATTATTGGTTTTAATTAATTAAGCTACAGGGAATGTTTTACACTGTCACTTGAGTTTTCAGTTTGTGTTTTTTCAATCTATCAGTTACACCACTTGCTGCCCCACCACAAGTTACCTCATATTCCTGTCTAGGGACTATTCAACATTATTCTGTCTTACTGTGAACTTTTTTACGATTCTCTAGCTCAATGGGTGCAAGACTTGGGCACCAGGCTCATCATAATACTATTCCAAAGCATATCATATGGATGTGCATTGTAATTATATTATCAAAGTTAGGATCAAATCTCCTTTACTCCCACAAAACTCAGTATCCTGTAGCACAATTTTCATGTCCTTCTCATATGCCCTGAGAGAAGGCAAAGATTTAGATTTGAACTCCAGAATAGCAGTGTTTGTAAGATCCCTTTTTTGCTTTTATTCTGAATGTTAACTTTGGGACACTACTTGCAGTAGAACTTATGATCATGTCACTTAAGCACAGCTTCAATCTCCTCTATGAATTACACACACAGAATCACATAATGGTTGAGGTTGGAAGGGACCTCTAGAGATCATCTAGTCCAACCCCCCTGCTCCAGCAGGGACACTCAGAGCACGTGGCACAGGGTGGCATCAAGGTAGTTAGGAAGATCTCCAGAGAAGGAGACTCCACAACCTCTCTAGGCACCCTGTAACATTAGCTAATGTACCATTCCCCCTGTATTATACAGAATCAGGAATTATGAATAATCTTTCTACTTGTTCCACTCCCTCCAGCCAATTAGGGGGAAAAAAAAAAAAAAGAAAAAGGATCTGAATGCACTAAGTCATGCCGCTGGCTCCGTACTTTTTCTGTAACCTAAATTTAAAAAGTCAGCCTTTAAAATCACTTTTTTTTTTCTCTTCTGTGTCTACTGCATGTTTCTTATTCTGGAGAGGTATCTAAAGGCCTATGTACTTCTACAAATTTCACATAAACTACTCAACTGACACGTTTGACACAGTGTCAAAAGATGAATATTGTCCTCTGGTTTAGCTGCATCATGTTACACTGAGTGTTTGGGAATAGCATGGGCTGGCTGCATGCTCTCCTGGAATGATTTCCTGGAAGCATGCTATTTAAACTGGGAAAGCTGGTCTTTTCCTGGGAATAAGACAACTGGAGGGCTTTGTTGGACTTTATATATCACATTTTGCATACTGAAAGTCTTTTCCTTCCTCTGGGTAAAAATACTTCTTTAATGTTTCTTCTAAAAATAATGCTCTTCAAGGTTCTCAGCATAAACCATGAGAATAATAAATTGAGAGAAAGAAGAAAAGGACAGGGAGAATAAAATGCATTTATGGTCAAATAAATTGTTGTTGTTGTTGTTCTTCCATTTTTAGGCCCATTCTCTCCAATCATCTACTGCTTTCACTTATTCGAATATTGACACTTACTCTTTTTTTTTCCTATTATTTTATCATTCTTAATTCTGTCTTTTTTTCCCCCATAGGATCACTCTCTTGTGGTTGTTGGAGGGTTGTCCTTTGCTACTAATGCTCTAAAGAAAGCACTCCAAAATTTTCTAAAAGACACCTTACATGTAAAACTTATATGTAAACTTTGTTATTTCAGCATTCCCTAATACAACTTGTAAGATGATAAATTGATACAGAATGGATAATCTTCTCAGACATCTGTGTTAATATACTATAAACCAGGATGATACAGACCTGTGCTTAAGGACATGCTGGTTCAGTCAAATCTCTTACAGTATAATTATTTCACCTCATTTATCTAAATAATGGTATTACCTCTTAAATATGAGAATATGAAAATATGAGGATAGCCAGTTTTCATCTTCTGGACTTCACTGACTGACTGGAGGCAGTAAGATATTTAGAATTATTATTTATTTTGTATTTCTGCAGTTCTAAAACTCCCTGAAGGACAGTGCCACCCTATATTACATACTAGAGAAGCGTTTATGAAGATGGGGGGCAAAAGCCCCCAGAGACTATGCTCCAAATGATTAAGCAATCATTAACTACATATCACTTATTCCAGTGCTTGCTATACTGTGTATCTGCAAAGCTTTGGAAGCCTTGACTCAAGAAGGCACTCTGTGCATGAAGGAAAGCTCCACTTTCTTGCACTATTGCTCTGAAGTGGAGAACAATCCTTGTTTTTTTTATTGTAAAAGATTCATTTGCTTTAAATTAAATTTGCACTGGTCCTATGGTGACTTTTGAAAGAAGAGACATATAACATTTCTTTTCCACAGAAGAAATTGTAGCAAAAAAAAAAAAAGAGAGAGAGAGAGAGGGAGAGAGAGATATCCTGCCTACTGCCCGTGATTGACAGATAATTTACAGAAGGAATAGAATCTAAACGTGTTTGTTGACTGATGCAATGAAACACTACTCAATGCAAAGCTGTATGGATAGTGGGTCATGCCTACTGACCAGTGTTCACTACATACCAGGGATACTACTGACCTAGCTCAGGCTGGAGTATGTGGCAAACCTGGGCCAGAAACTACTGAACACGCTAACGCAGCAACGAGCCCCTTGGCTCCCTGATGGATGACTAGGGCTCACAGATGTTACCAGAATACAAGTAACTTGAAGGAAAACAAAAATTTCTTCTTGGGTGTTTTCCAGTTAACACTGGTCATTCGTTACTTGGGAAGCACATACCACCTAGGGATGCAGAGGAAGTCCTGTGGAGCCAGGGGCTCCACCGCTAGACTCCATCCATCAGCTCAGGCCTACAGAAGGGCCCAGGCACAATGGTAGTGACTCCACAGCAACGGGCTGTCACTGGGAAGACAACAGCTTCCTACGACATATTCACTATCTTCAGGGAAGTCACGCATCCAAAACGTCCTGCAGATAAAACCTCCAGGTTGCATTTATGTCATTTCTAAAGAGACAAAGATAAAGGTGTGCCTGGGAGCAGGAAGCAAAGCTGCTAACAGAAAGAAAATGATTAGAGAAAATAATTCCACTTCATTCCACTCAATAACTTATCTCCTTCTTCATCTTTAATGGGATGCAAGAGCAGTGACTCATAGTAAGGGTAGGCAACAGTTTGTAATAGACACAAGGACAAACTTCTTCCCATTCAAGAGATTTACTTATTGGAAAATTACTTGGAAGTGAACCTAGTGACTCTTTCCTACCAACACCTGCTTCTGTGAAATAACAGAAACCTTCAGACAAGCTCTTCTGTTAGCAGACAATATTGAGCCAAACCTTGACCACTTCATAAATAGCTTTCCAGATACATAATTTTGGCATTATGAACAGGGTACAAGTGGCACATACATGTACAGTACCAAAGATACAGCCACTTACATTGTGATCTTCTCTAACTATGGAAAGAACTTTCTTTAACAGGGGGGTTTCCTGGGGATGTGAATAAGGACTTTTCATCATAACAACAGTCCTATAGGTTTTGAATGCATTGATGAACTATTTCTAAATCTTATCTTGTGAAAGTACCGATGATGAACTCGTTAAAAGATGGCTAATTATGATATTTGGTAGTATTCTGCATTATTCTGAGATGCATTTCATTCACACACGGCAATGAAATCAATAAATGCCATGTCCTGTCTCTGTTCTAAAAAATATTATTCATCTAAACAAACAACCAAAAAACTGGGGTTAAAAAGTCTTACTCAAGGCTTATGTTCTGAATCAAAAGCTGTTATTTACAGGTCTCTCTGTCAAGCTGAATCAGCACTTCATGAACTCATCTATTTTCTAAATATACAGTAGAGATTTCTTGACAAATCATCTAATATCTGGATATTTCTGGTTGTGAAAGTAAAGAACTAAGACAACTGCATCCCTTAAATGCTAGTTTAAAGAAATATAATGAAAAAAATGAATAAATAAAAACAAGCTTAAAGAAATAACAGGTAAAATATTCTCTTATTTTTTGGTAAATTACCTGTTACAGGATTGCTACAGGTCTCTTCAGATTAGGAGATGTCATCCACTTTAAACATTATACCTGTCATCACATAGTCTTTACACTTTCCTTGGAAGCAACTGTCACTGCTTTTGCCTTAGATCAGATGCTACATCTTGCAGATAAATAGCCACATCTACAGGGTTTTATTCAGGTAAGTTACTGATAAGGGCTACTCAGATGAATTAACAGCACTGTTTTTAAAAACCTCTTTTTCAGTTATGCTTCCACATTCACGGTATACCATGATCCAGAGTTAAAATGTGCTGGGTTAGCAGTATGTTATTTGCACTTCTCTGCTGAAAAAGAGCCATTCAGATGTAGAACTGGATACGATCAGATTTGCACCAAATTTGGTGAATGATCTAATGTCCTGGAGAGCACACTACCAAACACGCACCCTAGCTCTTAGCCCCTGGCAGTTGCAGGGTAGGGAAACCTACTGCTGGGGAATGACAGACATGCCATCCTGCTTTGATTCTGCAAATCCTTATCAAGACAGTGCATCTAGAGCCATGCTTGTTTTTGAACCCCCTGCTGCTGATTTCTCTGCATTTGCTTCCAGAGCCTCCTAACTCTTACCAGCTGGCAGGTATAAATCCCTTCCAAGTGATGAGCTGGTTTGTTTCTGTGTAAAGAGCACTGATTGAGATCTTCCTCACAAGCGCCTCTACACACACAGCTTGTGATCAGAGTCTACCTACAGGCTTTTCAGAGTCCAGGTGAAGGGGAGAGATCAAAAGCAAGATTTGCCATTGGGGAATGTAAGTTCTTAATGCATAAATGCTCACGTTCACATGAAGAATACCTGTTTATTGGTAAGAATTCAGAAAAAAATATTGCATGTTCCCTTAAAGCTTACCAGCACACATGCACCATGCAGTCCATAATTAAGTAACTGAATCATTCTGAATGCAGATTTCTTACATATAGGCATGTTATGCCAGTATGATGCAAATATGTGAGAAATGCAACCTTGAACAGTCTCTGTTCTGCTCACAGCTTGCCTCAACACTCCTTCTCTTTACTGCGGAACCAAGTTATGGAGACGAAGGTCAGCAAGAGACTTGTTTCCTTCTCCAAAAGCTTGAGGATGTGGCCTGAAATCCAGAGAAGTGGATTTCCCATTCCCATTTCACTGCTGTCTGAAATCTGAGCTCCTTTCTTTATCTGAATAAGTGGCACTGGACTGAAAACTAGAGAAGCACAAATCCCATTTCACAGGACCCTGAGGCTGGGCTTCATGTTACAGATGTGACATGCTCCTTTGCTTGTTCAGAGAAGCTGGGGAGCGTATAGGGGAAAAGGGGATCCGTAAGCACTGTGAAAGAGCCTCTGTGAAGATAAAAGTCTCAGCAACCATTTCCTTCAGGAAAATATTTCATTGCTCTTCAACAATGCAAACTGATGGCTTTTTATGAAATGGATGCCTCTCTTTTTTCTTTAAACTCTGAAACTTTAAGATTCCTAAAGATACTGTGAGAGTTTTCTCTCTCTTGGAAAATTCTGGTGGTCTTTTTGGCCAAGAAAAAAAGACTTCTGCAGAGCAGAAGTCATGGGCAGGTGCAACCTACTGATTTCAAAGCCAGGGCTGTGAGGGCTGGCAACCTGTGAAGGAAGCCACAGCGCAAACCTACCCTCCTGAGCCACCAGCACTGATAATGGACGGTTTCGGCAACAGGCTGCAACTTATTCTCTGAAGTCTACAGAAAGGCTTGAGAGAGTTCTCTGCAGGGAACACAGATGTGAGAACTTTAATGTGCTGCACATTGGGGAAATCAGAAAAAAAAAAAAAAAAGCCAGAGCTGGAATGCGTTACTACCACAGGAAATGAATTCAAATCAAACACTGCAAATAAAACAACCAGGAAAAGTGAACTACAACTTGCCTTTTGTGGCAGACAGTCTAATGGCTGGGACTGAAGTTCAGTGATCTGCCCCACAGTTTCTAGCTACACACGACTTTTGGGTTGATCAGATGGATGGTACGATCTCTTAATGATGAATGAAAAGCAAACTTGAGCAGCAGAAGAAAACTGAGGACTATATTAGCACACTAACAAGAATTTTCTCATTGAAATAAAATTATACCTGTTGCATACATTACTACAATTACTTTATATGAACTAGCTGATTGCATTATGTTTTAAGTCTTCTCTGCAGACAATGAATGGATTCCATGAACACGTATTTGCTACCTTCTAGTTAGCTAAGAATCATTCAATTTGCCCTAGGAAAACAACAATTAACACAAAACACAACAGGTTATCTCCAGCTACCAGAAGGTTATCATGCTTATCCACTGCTCACTAAGTTGATTCTCTCCTGAATATTGCACTTTTTTTTTTTTTTTTTTTTTAGGATTCAAGCCTTTTCTTCACAATGTTTAGGCATCCAGGACATCCAAAAAATCACCTCTCATTCCAGCATGTTAATCCTAGTCTTAAACCCTAAAGAAAAGATCATAACCAGGACAAAACTAATTCATGTAGGAGCTTGAGCTTCCGCAGAGACTAATTCAAGTAAGAGGAACTAAGACCTGTTTACTTTTGAAGGTTAATTCCAATTGACCTAAGATCTGAATTGGTAGCGAAATCCCCAAAGTTCATTTCACCTCAGTTTGGTCAATGGTGCTATTTACCCAGGTTCCCTCTATAGTCAGTAGCAAGAGATTATCTTCAGAGAGCGATGTAGGTCGCAGGTGGCCTGGGTCATCTTCGAGAGAAGATTCCCTTAAAAGCATCACATGCCACTTTGATAATCTTGTTGGCGAGCTCACCTGCCCCTCAGTGGCTTTAAGTAAGTGGGGTGAAAGGGTGCATGTGGGCAAATGCACCTCAGGTCATACAGCAAGACAGGCGACAACAGACATGACACAATTACAGCAGCTGTAGAGAACCAGGCATCTATTTGGATTTTTTTACTTGCTTCTAAACTAGCTGGAATTGCAAGTTTATAGATGATCATGCCTATGTGCTTCTGTATTACAAATCTTATACTGAGGTGGTTCTTTCAGTAAATTTCAAGTAGTTTTCTAAGAAAGCCCCCTATTACTCTGCTGTTGTCCTGTATATCCACTGCTCATCTTTCCAGGTCTGCAGCATACTCTACTCTTACCAGATCTGGGATAACCCTGCACAGTTGAATGTATCCTTTGGAAAAAATGCCCTTGGCCACTGTGAATGCAATGCTCTACAGTGATGTAAAAGCCAGGAGTGTGTCTGACTATGCTTGTTACACTCCAGTCAGCATAAAGCAAGTGAAATGGACTCTTCCCTTTGAAGTTGATCATTTACATGGAAAAGACCGTTCAAACATGAAATTATCCTGGATCATTTTTCTAGGATACTTCACGCAATATATAAACTTCTAAGTTCTTCAGAAATTGTGGCACTCCCCCTCTTCAATGAAAGATGATTTCTGTCCTATTTTTACCAACAAAAAATATATAGCAGAACACAGGTGAAACATAGGAATTAGAAAGAAGTCTGTGCACACAAAAGTTTTCCTTCTGGCAGAAGGAAACAGACTGGAGAACAAGCAAACTATCTGTGACTGGCCAGGCACATCATGTAAGTCATCTCTGTAGGATGACAGCCATAAGAGTAGCACAAACATTTTTATTCACTAAATTCATCTACAAATTACTAAGCTCCATTAGGGAGAATATTAGATATTACAAGAAGTAAAGGAGGGGATAGTGTAAAAAGAAAGAGGTAGCTCATCAAAAGGGACACTGGGAAGCACTTGCCCCTTCACGATTTCTGGCCCCTTAGAGCTTTCTGCTACTATATCCTATTCTCTTTCCATAAGCAAGTCCTCATTATGTCCTTATTACGGCAGACTAGAAAGTATTGTAAGACTAGAAAGTAAAAACTGAGCCTGCAGGAAGAAAACATGCTGTTCACAC
>NW_010578126.1:31394-59884 GCF_000705375.1 Tinamus guttatus
CCGGCTGCCCGGGCCCAGGCCCAGCTCCGCCGCGCGTCTCCCCGTGCCCTCGCTCCCGCGCTCCAAATGTGGCCACTAGATGAAGGATGAGCTCCAGTAACCTGGCTAACGAGATGGGAGACAAGGCAGGTAAAGCAAAGAGAATAGGGAGCCCGTTCAAGAAAAAACAGCATTTGGGGACCTCGGCTTCAGGCCCGCTTGCCTGTGTGAGATCACCTTTCCGTACACACAGCCAAGGCGATCCACATTAAGAATAGCTCCTGTCCTTGAATACAGCAACTCCTAGTGAACCCAGCGAGTCAAAAAGAGGGACTGGTAGAAGTCCTAGGCTGGATGGTCAGGAGGGTCAGAAGAGGGTATTGAGTCTGGCTTTGCACTAGTTCTGCGCTAAGCCATGCTGTCCCAGGCCTGCTCTCCCCCTGCCTTACAGGCAGGGCACAAACCTTCGCATCCTTGGGTCTGCATGATGCGGGGTGCCTCCTGAAATAAACCTTGTGCTGCCACTTCATCCTATCTCACAATTCATGTTTGTGAAAACATGGGCATAAATTACAAGACTTACATAAACTACAAAAATTACTAACAATTTTTTCAACCACTAGATTTTATGAACTGGTTATCAAGTAAAATGCTCGTGCAAGGCATCTAGGTCTGGATGGCATTTTAAATTAAAGCTCTGTGTCCCCTAAAACTTGTATTCTGAACTTTAAAGATTATAAGAAAAAGATGAGGAAATCTAAAGACAAGTCTTTCTAGATAAGCCAATATCACCCAAAAAAGATTATTTTCTTTTTCCATGGAAGCAGAAAACATAAGTACCTATTATTCCTATGGAGAAGGAGTCTACAGACTGGTGGGTCAGATCTCTTCAACAAAACAATTTGATGTTAATGAGAGATCTTCAAGCATACTGTGTTAGTTATTAAATATTATCAGTAGCATAATATGTTCAATATGCTGCTATTATCCTTCCCTTAATTCTGTTTTATTCTCTTCACAGACTCACTATAGACAAAAAAAAATCAAATTTAAAATATTTTCCTCGTATTTTCACTAGCATGTAAAGCTATACTCGAATATAATGCGTAATATATTCCATATACGTTACAGAACAAAAAACAGAGATCACATAATTACTTCAGCACTTTTCACTTCAGTGATCACTTTTACTTCAAGAAACACACAGGAAAGATTTCAAATACTACTCTGCCAAGCAATTTCAAGCACAGTAGCTGGTTTCATAAAGGTATGATATACATAAAATTATTTTGTATCTGTGTTACATAGATATATATCATATTAAGTATATTTAATGACGAATTATTCTGATGAAACAGAATACATGAAACATTATCAGTAACTCTCTACTACTACTATTATCAAAGTTCAGAGGTTGTTATCAATGGCTTCAGGGTTCCCTACCAAAACCAGCATGAATTCCCCAAGGGACCTCTGTCCCTAAAAAGCTCATTTCCTCTTACTTGCACCTTGCTTCAACCCACATCAGAATTTCATCTTCAAGAAATGGCAAGTGCCTCCCTTCCCCAAAACACAACCTTCCTCAAGGCACCGAAATCCAGTGTGCAGGCAAGGGGCTGTTCTCTTGAGTTGTGTTCTATGAAACCTCATAAATTCTATTTTTCTGGGAACTCTTGTAAGAATCTCAACCACACTAGGAATGTCACTGCTGATAAAGAACGGTGGAAAATACAGAGGTAAAACACTGCTCTGTGTTATGAAACGTGTTGAGAAAGCGGAGAAGTACTTCAATTAGAAAGGGACAACCTGGAAACAAACTTAGTTTTTGGAACATCTGGAAGAGTCTTAGAAGCAGAGCAGCTAAAACCTGCCTTCTTTAATATGGAGAAGACCATCATTATTGTTTTTTCTATCATTAGAGAGAAAATCTCCCAACCTTATTCTCTAGCAAAACTATCAGAACAGTACCTTCCAGATTTGTAGCTTTGCCTCTTAAAAGTCAGGCAGTTTCAGTGAAATGCAGGATAGTGAAAAAAAAACTTTCCCTTCTCCACCGCTACCTCCATTTCATAGGAGTCCTCTTATCATTCTATCTTATCATTCTACCTGTTTACTAGGACCGCAGGATATCAGGACTTACTGACTTAACAGTTCATTAACAGATTTGTTGGGTTGTTTGTTGGATTGCTGATTGGTTTTTAATGGAAAAAAAATCTGACAAATAATCACAATTTACTGCTGTTGTTTATATCTCCTCAATTTCATGCCAGAAAGAAGAAAAATGCAGATTAAAAAAATCCAATAAACATCTTGAATATTGTAAAGAATTAATGTATGTATATATATATGTATACACACACATATAAAACTTTGAATAGTCATTACTTTCTGCATTTCACACAACTATTTAGTTCAAAATGCATCTGAGCATACTTGCCTCTATCAGGAAAATGTTCAATCTATGTATGCAATACAGTAGGAAACTACCCAACTTTTGTGAATTATTTGCACAGCCTGAGCGCTAATTGAAATGTCACTGTTGCATCCATTAATCCCAAGACGTCAAAGAAGAAAGCTGGAGGAGGGTGATGAGTAAGAACATAAATCACAGGCATCACAGTGATGCCTGGAATGCGCCTGTGATGGACCTTATGAATGAAATTGCAACAGCAAAGCAATCTCAAGGCAAAATCTTGTGACAACCCCTTACTCCACCGACTTTAAGATGCTATTTGTTGTAACATACCATTGTGACAAGCTTCCACTATTATATTTAAAACTCCCCAAGGGGCTTCTGTTCAAGCATTTTTTTTCTGTCATTCTTTAAAAAGTTTTGTAGGAAGAAAGGGAGCCCGTGATATTTGCAGTTGCACAGCCAATGCTGTAGGTTATGTAATGGTTGAAAGAATGCAGTTTTCTATATCTATCACATTACTACCTTTTCTGAAACTTCCTCATTTTGGCCCAAAGTTTGCATGCCTTGCCTGTGGGGCAAGAAACTGGAAAAAAATCAACTCTGGGGGAAGAAACTGGGAAAAAAAAAACCCACACCTTTTAGCTAATTTTGAGATATGATAAAATGGAAAAAAAAATCATATTTCCTTCATAGTTTTATTTTTGTCTTTGAAAGAACAAGCAAAATTTGGAACATTTCCCACAAGTGCAAGATAATTATATCACAGGGGATTTTGCCAAAATATTTCAAGGGTAATGCTTAGCTTAGGATTATTACTGCAAATAATGATGAAAATGAGTTTAGAGGTGGAAAAAAAGAAATCTTTTAGTTATTTTCCCCTCGAAAATAAAATAACACCAAGATTTATACTGTACAAGACTGCCATGTTAGACATCCTGTGCTTGTCCTGGGCAAACTGCTACTTCTGTAGCCACAGCCGAGCATGTATATGAGCAGCTCACACCCTGGAAACAGTATATGGTGTTAGAGCAATGCTGATGCTGGACTAATTGGTAGCCTTGTCAGCAGTTAATGGTGTTTCTGCTTCTAACTGTAGCTCCTCTGGCATCAGGCTCAGTATATACACACGCCACCACTTTGTACTGCGCTGCAGAGTTCACTTGGAGATGACTGAGCTAAACAGAACAAAACATGTTTTTTTACACAAAGGTATTTTCTTTCCTCTCAAAATAATGAAATGTTAGCATGTTATATTAAACTGAATTCTACTAAGGTCTCTTCACTGCTTGACCTTTCTGGTGTATAGCAACCAAGGATGGTAGAAAGACTGATAATGGAAACTGCAACAGTAAGTAGCAGGACAAAGCAGGAGAAGGGAAAAGTCTGAAAAGACCTCGGACATGAGATGTGAGCTGGACTTCTGGGGACTCTCACTGCTTTCCTGTGAGAATAGGGTTTGTGAAAGTCCCCTGCAAAGCATGCGTTTTATCCCCTCTATCGTTAGAAATCCTGAGCGGCAGTGAATGATGAAGCTGTAAGGAGTAGTTTGGTGTTGTGCAGAGATAACATTCCAGATTTTAGCAGCGGAGCAATACAGCACTAGGCAGAAATTCTGTGCTCTCTGTCCTGCCTCTTGTGCAGGAGGCAGACGGCTGCATAGTAGATGCTCAGACTCACGTTGCCTGGATGACTGATTTTAGTTGTCCCTATTATGAACATTCTGGCACTTCTTTTACAGCTGGGAACTTTTTAAAATCTGGGAAATTAAATGAATCTACATGCATACATTGCGACTCACCCTACCTGAAAAGAGCACAATTAATGTGCAATATCAGCTATGCTAAATGTAGCAAATGTCATGGCCTGTGCATCTCTATCTAGGCAGCTTGCACAATCACATCGTGAAACAAACTATCATGTCATGATCACAAACACTTTTTTTGCAAACAGCCCTTGGCAGCCCTGACAGTCACTGAAAGGACTTAAGGCTTCATAATGAAGGGCTATCAGAAAGATGCCAGCTTTACCCATTAGTGGTTTTAGATGCAATGTAACAAACAGGGCAGAAGAAAAAAAAAACAAAAAGGGTGGTTGCCGAATGCATAGTCCCTTTTTTTTTCCGTGTTCAAATTTAAAACCTTAGGATATCTTATGACTAGCAGAACTGTCATGTTTTACAGCAATCCTAAACACAGTGAAGTCTGCTTCAAATGCAGAAAAGGAAAGATGCTTAGAAAAAACATATAAAAATCTAAAAATATGGATTAAAACCGCCTAGTAAATCTTTTCTGTGCATCTGTCATCAAGTAGAAAAACAAGCATAAAACCTAGTCATCTACAGCAATGTTATGAAAGTACTTTCCTTAACACAGATTAAGAACTTGTTTTACAGTGGTGAATTTCATGTAATACACGAGGAAATTAATTTTGCCTTCAGTGATGGTTTCAACCAGTTTTATAAAATAATTCTGAGGCCATAGTGTGAACAGCAAGAATAAAAATCAGATGTTTTTTACATGGACACTACTACTCCGCACAATAAGGCAGTAGCTCCGGAAGGCAGGAAAGTTTCCTATGTAACAGTAATGGTTAAAATTTGCATCATCATAAACAAACTCAAGAAGAAAAATAAAAATCACAGAGATATTTGATCATTTTTTTGTGCTCAACTACAAAACCATAACAAGTGCTGTTTGGGGGCAATTTTATACTAGGTTACCCTCTTTTGACTGAACACAGTGATTATGAAGGCCTTAGGCAGTAAAAACAAATGTACATTTCAAGCAGACATATAAGTTTAAAAAAGGCTTTATCAAAAACTTTCCCAGAAATGTTAAAATACTCAATCCATGTACTTTTACAGTAAGTTGTGGCATAATACAATTATATAAAGAAGGACAAATTTTAGTAGATTACAGAAAAGGATCACCATACATTATCTTAAATTAAATAAATTTTTGCAATGTTAAGATAGATACAGATAGGAATACTGGAACATCTACTTACATTCACACTGTATCACATCTAAATTAAACTGCTGAATTGCTCCCATGCTTATTTGTTTTAATTCACTGTCCAGTAGCATCTGCATTAGGGATGTTGAGAGATGCTGGCAGGCTGACATGCAAGCTGTCTGGGCCACTTTTCCCTAATAGAGAGACCAACAAATTTTTAGGACAGAAGCAAACGATATGACACTGAAGAACAGCGTATCTGATGTGATTTTGTAACACACTCAAGGTCTTAATGATGCAGCACTTAGAAGAGTGATCAGACTTTCTGTTATTTCTTTGATTAGACTTTCTGTTATTTCTGTGACGTGTTAGCTTTGGCTCTGTTGCATCAACTGGGGGGTTGAAATTGAATCTATATTAAAACAAGTACTGCTATATCTTCCAGATTTATATCCAACAGTCTTCAAAAATACAGATACACTTCCAAATGTGAAAGAGCATAATGAGAATATAAGCTGGTGAAGCACATGAACAGCTTTGTGGATTTCTTCTACCTGAACAGAATGAAAGCAAGAATGGAAATCAACATGCTGCATATGTTTCACGATAGTCAGTAAAAAATAAAACAAAATAAAACAAACACCTTCATATAAACCAAAACCATTGCTTTCAGTTAGGACATTTCTTACAATAGCTTGTGCTAATCATTGTCACCTAATTGTTAGAAATGTACCTCAAAACTTGCTGCTAAGTTATTTAAAATATTCAAGTTTTTCCAATGTCTTTTCAGGTGTTTAAAAGTCAGTACAGTCAGTAACGAACTACTTACAAAATGAAATGCAGCCCTCTGCTGTACAGCATAGAAACAATTTGCCTATCGAAATCTAGTTATTAACATTCCTCTTCACAATGTATATGATTGAAACAAATAATTTTCGAAAACTGAGATCAATAAAACAAAGCATGAAATCAGATATTAATTTGCTCAATTATTAAAGAGGTTCAAAAAACTGAAAATATTTCCATATAAAGCAAATCGGTGAAGACCAGATACCTGACCAGACGGCAACACCCTGTTCATAATGCTACAATCTCTTAGAGCATAGAGATTTTGGCTTTTAATGCAGTTACATGATTCTCTGTGTCTCTAGTCACCATGCTTGTCAAGTTAGCTATATGTTACAACATCTGTTGATACATGGGTAATTAATAATATGCTTATATGAAAAAAAAATTACAGTTATTTAATGTACCTACCAGAAGGCAAACCACTATCATTTTACTTTAATGCATTAGTAAAGTGATGACGCCTGTTCTCTAAAGCAATGGTTCCTCAACTGTTTTCTGCAAAGTCAGGATGATCAAGTGGATCACAAGAACACATAATAAGCAGTGATTTCAAATACAGATTGGATGATAAGGATTTGTATGGATTGGTGAAAAATGAGTGGATTCACTGTCTCAAAAGATTTGGAAAGTCCTGGTCTACAATCCAAAGGACCAGATCTTGCTCTTAATAAGACAACATGCTCACGTCATTGCATCTTGATGTGCACATAATGCACAAATCCAATTTTGTACCTTTAAAATCTATTTGCTATAATACACACCATTAAAATGTAGGCAATATAATACAAAATGTTCATTTTCTTCACATGTCAAACTGAAACATTAAATAATCTTTGCTAATACTTCCTTAGCATTAACACACCTTGAGCTGTAAAGAGCTTCATATCTAAAATGAGATGTCGGTTTCTTAATTGAAAAATCTCAGAAAGACAAATAACATTTTTGACCAAAACAGATGAACTGACAACAAGGAATGTAGGAAACAATGCAAGAACAGCATGCCTAAAAGTCTCCCAAACCCAATGGTAATTACACTGGGAGACATGCAGCTCTATTCCCCAAGCAGAACAATATCAATATGAATGGCAAAAAAAAAAGCGGGGGGGGGGAAGGCAGAAAAAGGGGGGTGACGAGGGAATCAATGGGCCATAGTTCATTTAATTACAATGTAGTAGGTTTGAAATACTTAATGGAAATGTCATTTTGATTTAATGGAACAACTAGTGCATTTCAGTTTAATGTACTGCTCCATCAAATCAGCTCCATGTCCTATTTATGGTGCCACTATAATGTAATAAAAGTTCAAGCAGATTAATAGGTTGTCAAAAAAAATTTTAACGTTCAATTTATTTTATATGCAAACAAATTGTACTCCACTATTATTATAAATAAAAGACAGAATTTTATCTTTACAGCAAGCATCTGTACTTAATTGTTACAATTTGGCAAATATCAATAGTACTGGAGCACAAGATAATGGTTACAAAACAGAAATGAGAGGGGAAAAGTCACTGGGACTTTAAATAAGTATCAATATTTGTACATGTAATGCTTATTTTAAAATGTCATAGAATGGAAACATCCCATTTTTTCTTAACTATTTGCAACTATGCAACTTGAACTACAGGCTTATTGTTCACTTGGCACATTAAGAAATAATACAAGTTTACTCTGCATAATGTTTACTTAGTAGGATGATGTGATTTTTGTAAAACTAGAGAAAAATTAAGCTTAAATCTATGAAGTATATAATTTAAAGAAAGCTGGATTATAACTTAGAAAAACATAAACTTTATTGTTATTTTCCTCAAAATTCAGTGTTTCCAAGTTCAAAATACGTTGGATGTACAACTTAGAAAAGAATGAAGAAAAAGTATTTCTTTGAAATCAGGGAACACCATTTCAAATTAATGCTCGACAAATGATTTCTAATTAAATATCTCCTGAAGTCTCTACCATCTACCAAGTAATCAATTATTTGCCTTTTTTTTTCCACAATGCATTTTAAAGAGAAAAAATGTAAAGATTTGTGAAAATGCTAACATGATGTTTATTTTCCACAATGAAACAAGTTTAAGCCAGTTTTAAAGCTAAAGCTAAGACATTCTTAATAGGGTTTGTCAGCTGTTCTTTTTAGAGAGGGTGGCAACAGTTACTCTATCTAGCAATTAAATAGGGATATTCAGTAGCACGCAGAGATCCAGCAGCCCTCCTGCATTCTCTCCAGTATCGCCTCCCATTTGGCGACACTGCTATTATCTCCACTGCGCCCACGTTAATTGCTGCTATCCACAAAACCTTTTCTTCCACTTAGCCGATGTAAAGTTTAGGAAACAAGGACCCTATTCTATAAGCAAAAACACCTGCTAACAGTGTTAAAGGCAACTATTTTTTTTTTAACCCAGCCTCCACATTTTGCTGAAATACAAGTTTGCAAGAAGAGAAAACCCTTAGACAAACTTCTTATATTTCAAAGGAGCTTGCAAAGAGAATCTGCTGACATATTAAATCCTTTATTATAGGACCCAAAAGCTTTTCTCCTAAGAACAATTGCAGTAAAGAGACATTTGGCTCCTAGGAAATTCTCAAAGGGTCACCCATATGCATCCTTCCATGGCACCTTCACGGTCCTGCTTTCTAAGACCCACGCTAGCTGTCTCAAAAGCAGCTTTCATCATTCACTATGGTGTCAGTCAATATGATTTATGGACTGCATTCAACAAAGTCAAAGCATATAGAATGAGAAATATGACTACAATCTGCTAATTTGTTTTGTATTGAGCCACTTAAGAGTCAAAGACCTGATGTCAGGCAGAGACCAGCAACACAATTAACCGGCCGGTGACAGATTCATCCATCCTCCCTGCCAGGCTGTGCCAATCAAAGACAGCATGAAGCGGCATTTGGAGAAATAACTAAGAAAACCCATTCTTTAAGTAGCCTGTGGAGGCTTCTGATTGACAGTTTTTGAATATAGCTGCAGAAAACCACCACCCATTCACCCTCAGTGCAAGCTGTGAAATTAGGCTTTTACTGCCAATCACAGAAACAATAAAATAACACAAACTGCCATCCTCAGCATAAAAGGAAATAACTAAGCTTATATGCTAAAGCTAGTAAGCTTAAGAAATAATTTAACAATATGAAGTGATGGAAGCAACAAAAAGCTTCCTAAGCAAAGAAACTAAACTTACAGATTTCACCAGTCATTATAAATAAAATATGTTTTTTGCTTAACAACATGACTAAAATCCAACTTTTGTATTACAGATAGAAACCAAGAATACTAAAAAACATTAATGCATTTTTTAGGATTTAAATTTACTTCCACTTTTGTAATTTTGCCCCAAATTCCCAAGTGGTACTGAAAACAGTCACAAATATCTCATTCAAAGCAACTTGTAATTCTTTTTGTATCTAGGATTCTCTCTAGGAGGAGCAAATTTAGATTGCATGCTTAAAAAAAAAAAAAAAGGAAGAAACTGAAAATAATCCAAAATAAAAGGAAATTGGAAAGTAAGAATGATGCTATTTTTTTGTACATCCAATGTATTTTTGGCACTCAGAAAGAAAATCTACCAGATAAAGGATGATGTTCAACTTTATAGCTGCTCCCTGCACACTCCAACACAAACTACTTTGGATCCACTTTCATCTTCCTTGGAAATCAGGAGACTCAGACTCTCCCTTTCTTTTTGACATCTAGTTGTAGTGGGCTGTGCTGCTTCCAAACAATCTATTTGTCTTGATCTTCTGAACTGCACTACAGATAAACACAGTAATTGAAACAGTCTACGTTACTATTGAAAATTACTGAAAAACATGGCAAGAAACCCTAGGTAATAACACTGATCTTACTATTGCCTCTTTAAATTGATGTATTTGGCTTTAATTCTATAACTACTTTAATTCTATTAAGTACTTTACTACTATGTAACTTTGTAAGATAGTAGTATCTTCTACTATAATTGCTGGTAGTTATAATAACTATCAACAACTGATTCAATACAGACTGGAGTCTTTAACTGTAGGACAAAATGACCACACTGTATTTGTTCACCTTTTAAATTTATGCTTTTTTGAATACAAGGCTATGACAACAGATCTGTGCATCAGCTAGATACTGATTTTCGAAGCTTTTGCCCAAGTCAGTATTTAAATTAACATTAACAACAGTTAGAAGTATTTTTTCCCTGGAGGAAATACAATTTTAAGTATAAAAAATACATCTTACAAACTACGAATCCCAACACTTTCTCCAGCATAAGTACCTTATACATTTGTTCATTTAAAAAATGAATGTATGGCAATAAGACCCAGTCACATGGAAGTTGTTAAATTGGAATTGTACATTCACATAAAATTAGGAAAAATTAGTTCAGACAGTTCCTAACAGGACAGTATAAATTTCAACATTCCCATTATCATGGAAATGTTTCTGCTGAATCAAAATAAACTGTTGATGCAAAAATAGGTGACTTGCAAATAATCATGGCTCAGAATAATTCTTAAACGCAATCCATCATCTTCTAAAAAATTCTTAAATGCAATCCATCATCTTCTTAAAAAAAAAAACACACTTGAACAGAGACAGTCCCTTGACCTCAGGCAGATGCAGCAAAGCAGCAACGCAGCTTTCACAGATCCTCTATTCTGATTCCCCACTCTACCCTATTCTGTGTGCACGTCTCAGAGCTGCATTTCTGATACCTGACCTCGCTTGCAAAGGGTCTCACGGTCTCCGCCGCGTGCTCTCATTGGGGATGCGGCGCACGCCCTATCAACCTTCCACATGTTTGTAGGACTCCTGCTGTCCCAGCATAGAGAAGACCAAGGTTAGTCATCAACCTGATTCCTGCATGCAACCACACACGGTACGCAGCAAGTCACCAGCACACAGAAGGGCCTTTTTTATTAACTGACTAAATATGGAAGCAATAAGCCTGCAGGCAGTTCATAGTTTTTCAGTTCACATGCTTTTTCTTCATCTTGCGTCTACTTACCGACATAGCTGCATGGTCATTGTTGTTATTCTGAGAAGGAAACCAGTAAGGCAATCAAAACAAAAAATTAAGATGTACTGTCAACATCAAAAAAAAAAAAAAGAATAAAAAAATTGGTAGCAATAAAAGGTAAGAAAAAGCTTCCCAAAATAACAAAAGTATCTACACAATTACTTTCAAAATACTTTTTAGCCTATGAACTTACTTAGTACTTTGTCAAGGCACAGCAAAGAAATTATAATTGAAATAATACAAATTTGTCAGTAAAATGTTTTTCTGTGGTAAGAAACTGTATGCCATAAGATTAAAGTAGCAAACTCCATATGAAGAAATATGCTTCAATTTGACTTTCAAAAAGTTTTCATTATAACTACATTTTATTTTAAAATACTGAAGAAAAAAACGCCTCTTTTACTGCATTGACTTGCAAAGGCTACGGTTACGCTACTAACATAACTTGCACAGGCAAGACTTAGGAATGACTTAGGAAAATAAAAAGCTACATGCATTATGATGCATTAACATCTTTTTAATATAAATCTAATGTTAATATAACTGGAGGGTGGAATGAAACTCCTTTATCAAAACTGCTGCTGTTTTACAGCAGCAAATAAAGCAAACAAAAACAACAATTAACAGCAAATAAAATGCTGTTTTACAGTACACAAATAGAGAGGAGAGAACTAAGATGGAGGACTCAGAAGGAGAAAAAAAATATGCTTTAGAGACAGAAGATGTTTCAAATGACTCCATGGAGATATGAGATCACGGGTTCAGAAAAATTAAGGTCATAGTCTAACTTCTTTAGATTTCTTACGTTCTAATAAAAATAACATACTTTTCATAAAGCAGATACTTGAAATAAGATATACTTTTTAAAATTATGCATACATTGGTACATAACTACTTCACAGCATAGACCCACATGGAAGCAGACCTATACAAAGGGACATACCCTTGAGTGCTTACACAGTTTACATATACATCCACAATAAAAGAGGATAAAAGCAGCACCCAACAATCCCAAAGAACACACCATAGCTTTTCAACAAGATGACTCGTTTGAGACAACATCAGCGAGTCAACGATCCTTGCTTGAGCAAGACTACAGCCAACCACTGGGGCAAACTAGTTGCGCCCCTCACCTTAGAAGGGCGTCTGCTAACACAATTGCATATGCCAAGGTGGCAAGAGAAGGCATTTCTCCACCTGTCCAACCCTCCTCCTTACTAAAACCATGGCCAACGCCTAGGACTTTTGCTCTTTGATCTCTAATTCTAGACAAGGTCCTAAGAAACTTATGGATAATAGCATGTTTTTGGCAGCTATACAAAAGTTGTTACAAAAATGACATTATGACATTTTTATTCCATAATGAAAATGACCAACAAAAACTATTCCAGATCTCAGCTATGACGTGATAATCTAGTTTTGCTTAGGATACCAAAAGTACCCACATATGGAAAGTAGTTCTGGGATTCTCTTTCAAAACACCTTTACTATAAATAACTATGAAAATAACTATTACAAATCTAACTCAAATCACCATAACGAAACTCTAAATACATTTTAATATAATTTCCACATTCATGCACAACAACATTCAGAGGACCGGATGCTTCTACAGTCAGCCAAGCCAGAATAGCAGCATATGGGAGAGGTAAAAAATCCAAGTACCCTCATTCCAGACCAGACCAGACGTCCATGTAGTTCTATATCCAGCCTATTAACTGGTTAAGACTGAATGCAAGAAAATATAAAATCTGAAATTACAGACTTTCTTCACAGAGGCCATCCTTAATGGCCTTATGCCATTACAGTCTAATGGCCTTAACCCATGCCTCACATCTCACATTCATACTGACATTATGTGGTGTATTTTGAGTGAGCTATCTGTTTGAATCAGTAAAAAAAAGAAGTCAGAAGAGTCACAGACACTTGACAAATGATTTAGAATACCAGATAAGCCCCCTAACCCAGCAACTTCAGTATCTCAATCCTGTATAAAGTCCTTTTTCTAAAAACATAATTTTATCAAATACTTTCTTAAACTGTCTGTACAGCTGTGCTGTAATGTAGCACACGAAGAAAATACCTTTGAATTTCAGTCTGAAGCCTCAAAACGTTCTGTGTGTTGAGAACTTACTCTCTAGGAGAGTTGCATATGAGTAAAGTGATCAAGCATCAGCGTGACAAAAGCAACAGTATGCTAGCGGAAAGCAGATGTAGCTTCAGTGACTCATTCTAATTACTGCAGATCTATACAGGTATAAACTGCAGTGATGATAACTTAAACTAGATGTTTTATTCTCTGTCTTGAAGCAGGGAGAATTAGGCAACAAAGTAACAATAAGCACATAAACAGGTTAACAACACCCTTTACCTGGGACAAAATAACAAAAGATATATACAAACATGAATGAGGAGTCATTTCACTGAAGCTCAGTTAACTAAAATATACATATTTTTTTATAGTTAAAACAATTTAACTGAAGACAACCTTGGAGAATATCCGAGCCCTCCAGGATCTCGTGCACGAACCAAGAGTTTGCATTAAATTCTGTATTCTTTAAATCAGTGAATATGCCCATAGAAGAATGCTAATTAAAAAGGCCACCCTCAGGTAGTCTGTTCTTGCTTGCTCTAGAAAACTGAGTTCTTACTATCTGTATTTTAGCTCTTGTTAACAATATTACCAAAGTATTTGAAAGTATTTTTCAAAATATTGTCATGGATAGGTATCATCAATATCAATGCTAAAAAAAAATACATTAGACAGCACATGCACAAAATCAAATATCATACCTTTCTTCTAATATACTAACTTCACAACTATTTTAATTTAAAAAATCTTCATACTTTAAAATAATATAACATGCCAATAGCTCTAAATCAAACAATTTTGAGCACTTACAGGTAAATGAGTAAAAACTTGAAATGTGCTTCTTAAAAAGTTAATAAGGTCCATTAGGTATCCACTGGCTCTTCCATCTGATTCGGACATTGTCCAGTCATAGTCAGCAATCTGAATAAATTCATCTATTTTTTGGTTAAGTTTTGTATATATTTCTCCTTCTGCACCATGTCTTGCATCCTGAAATAAATAGTGAACAACTGTCACAATTCTAAAACATTATTAAGTTAGAATAATTATGTTTATTAACAAAGCGAGTCATGTGTTTTTCTTAGAATTGAAAAACAAGTTTTAAAATTTGTATTTTAACTAGTCTTGAAGCAATACATCTGAGCATGCATTTTTTTTAAATATACCTGTAAATGCATACTATAAGAGTGTTTCTAACAAAACATGCCTGCAGAGCAATCTAAGTTTACAGAGATAAACGAAACACAAGTGAATTTGCAATCAAAGAAATTGCTTTACTCTCCTTCATAGACATCACCTTTGATTCAGCCTAACAAATTTATAAACCTCAAAACAAATGTTATTGGTCCTTTTATACAGAAAAATAATAACAAAAACATAATTATTTTATCTGTCATGACTGGAGGTCCAGCAATCACAGGATTTTTGTCTAATTAATATCTTAAAGTTGCACATCTGAAGAACACTTATGTCTTTACATCCTCCCTTAAACATGCTGATGATACCACAGCACGATTCAGAGCACTCCCCTAAACCCTGCTCATCCCTTTTTTTATTCTGCCACCACCCAGAGTCTGTTCTGCATGAACACGAGACACAGAAATTACGTGACCAGAGGTAAAATATAACATTTACTGCGAAGTGAGTATATTAGTTGCCTCATTTATTTAGAGCCATTCCTCACAGCTGTACTGGAATGTACTCAATGATGCTTGATGAGGGGTCTCTTGCCAGGAAAGTTTTACTTTTCCCAGCTTGGAATTTAATGATGTTTGACAAATTCTCTAAGTCGGTCTCAAGGTAAAACTTTCTTCAGAGAAAGAGCCCAAGAAAGAGGGATCATGAGGATGGGTTGCTCAGATGCTGAAGTTTTCTAGAGAGAAGGAATCAGCTGGGTATATTAGAACCACACAAAAGTGGGTGAAATCCCCATCCTTAGCTTCCTCTAGGTAAAAGTAGTCCAAAATCACAGCAGTTCAGGCAACAAAAGATAGAAGTAAAAACAAAAGGAACTAATCCTAAAGGTGGCATCAAATTTTGTGTGTGAAATTCAACCTTCAGCCACATCTCAGCCTGTGAGGCACTTGCAGAAATGAGCAAGCCTATAGACCCTCCATGTAGAGATGCCAGAGGAGGTTTCCCTAAAAATGGCATTTTTATGGCAACACCAACTTGTAAAAACTTCTAATAAAAAGCTCGCCTAATCTGACACGTAAGAATCTCATAACTTGTTAAAATGTCAAATAAAGGAATATGCTGACATTTACAGTTTCGTAGATGGCTATTTCTATAAAAGCTTCAAATAGGGATAAGCTGTTGTTTAACTGCATAATTAATTATAAGACCTAGGTTTCCACAATCTATAATGATGTGACCTATAAATAAAAGAGGTAATAAAAAGAAAGGAAAAACATATACCTATTAAGACATCTCTGGAGTGGCTGCAGCATTTTATCACTTTTTTTTTTCCTTCCTCTAATAACTGGTAAAGACAGAATTAGTCCCTCAGGTTTTGTTTCTGGAAGTCTGTTTTTGGCAATCTTTTATTTTGCTTTGGTTACTGGGATACAATAGGAGCAGTGTGGCAATACTGTAAATGAAGAGATCTGTACTTGTCTGTGAGGTAACTGCTAAAAAGACTAGAAAATGGATTTGAAACCCAAGTGAGACTTTTGAGAAGCAGCACTGTGAATCCCACTGCACAAGTCAGGAAAGGGTGAATTAGGGTGAATTCCCATTTAGATCTGGGATGACTCTTAAAAGCAGAGAAATCCCTGCATCTCTTCTTTTAATTTGGGACAGACGGCTCACAGGAAACTTTAGAAAGCTCACCAGACTTTCCTCCTGAATAGGGAAAATGAGGCTGTTCTGTTCAATAGCTTCTTTCTCAGAGAAATAGTAGGTTTGGAAACAGTTATTCTATTCTCATGGGCACCAGATCTAGCCCAGCACAGGATCCCATGCTGTGTGTCTGGCTCTTCAACAGTCTTTACACAGCTTAATGTTGAGATACTCATTTCAAAAACTTCTACCAGCTAGACCTGCAGTTACATCTGTTTATGCTTAGTGTGACTGCTGATTGAAAAAAATATATGTATGAAAAAGATGGTATCCATCTCTTCAGTTATCCAAAGTCAGAAAATGTGATTATAATATTGAAAGCCACACACTTTTATATGATAAAACGATCCTGCCTTTTTTTTTTTAAAAAAAAAACCTTCACCCATGTGAAACAGTACTCAGTATTTGAATGTCATCTGAAGATGTGATCTTATATACAATAATAAAATGGGAAAAGCAGCCCTCTAAAAAGTTGCCATGAAATAAGTCTGAAGGCTTCTATTAAAAATTCAGTGTAGATGTATTTCTAAGATCACCTCCCTGGGTGTGAATGTGAATGGGATTATCAGCATTGCTAACAAAAGGAAATGTTTGACCATTCAAAAAGAATGAGGGTGACAGGATTTGCCACCAGGAGATGTAATTAATAACAGCAGAACATACCAAACTCTGTAAGGGCCCTGCTGAGGAACTGCACACAATTTTTCATTAATACAAAGGAAAAAAGGGGGGATTAATGAGAAAAGGATTTTTTTTTTTTACTATGAGTACAGGATATTGTGCTAACGTTCAGGGAAACAGAAAGAAGGATAAGGAGAGAAACCATAACATTCTTACGCATTTGTCCCTATTCATTCTGCATTTTGCAAAACTGCTCTGTAACAGACTGAGCACCTAGCCAGTGAGGTAAGATATAGCTATCTGAATAAACCCTTATACATGGCACATTTTTACTAGCCTTTGATGAAAATGCCAATAACTGAAAGCAGAACACAAAGTTACTGCCTACATGAAACCTCAAAAACCATTTAAACCGAGATAATTAGTATACAATGGTTTCATCCACAAGATAAAAAACAAATCAAAGCTGATATTAATAAATCTATCTTGCTTTTTACGCTTACTTGAAAGACTTCCAGAATGTAAACCAGAGGAAGACAACACTTGAAATATTCATAGAATACTTAAACATAACGTGTTGAATGACAAATAAGCACAAAACGTAAAGCATTTTTAAAACTGTGTTTATCATATAACATTGAAGGACAAAACTCTTGACAACTCTTGACACTTAGTGAAATCAAAGACTACAGCTGCACTCATTGGTTTGTTTTGAATATTAAAGAATATAAATTGACCTTACAAGAAAGTATCTACAGACATACGCATTCAAACACACACGTGCTCTATAGGCAAACCGCAAGCAAATTAAGCAATGGAATTTTAAAGGACAAGGCAAACACAAGCAGGGCGATGGTAGCCTAACTGCATTTCTCAGGCCAGAACCTTTCCAGCTTGCCTTCTTCATTAAATCCTCAGCAAAACAAATGATAGTTAATGAGAAAATTGCTGGCAATCAACTGGAAAATATAAAATATAAATACTGCAACAATGTCTTATTCCACCTCACCCACTTTTTAAAATCTATGCCAGAGGGGATATTACAACAGGATAAGCTGCATCTTGTATCAAGGGGGGGGAAAAAAAAAGTACAGAAAATAGATAGAACTCCTCTCAATAGGATTAGTCTTTCTTATCCCATTAATACAAGAAACCACCTTCTTTTGTTTCAGTGTACACTGAAGAGAGAAAGAAAAAAAAAAACTTGCAAACGTAAAGTTCAAATTACAACTGCTTTGGAATCCTATATGATTTCTTCTTTTATTTTCTTCTCTTCCCAAAGTTTCTCTAGAGAAGCCCTAACTGATGGACAAGGCAAGCACTGACTGAATTAACTCCACAAGGTGACCTATACAAGAATATTCCTCCATTGTCATTCTAGAAGATTCTTTGCTAATTTTAATTAACAAGCATATACATTGATGAATCTTGTTTTATATGGCATTATAATTTATATGAAATACGCTCCTGTGTAGCACTTGTGAGACCACATCTGGTCAGAGTCACTCTGCTGGACTGAGTATTGTGTCTGGCCCAGGTTCTCCAGCCCAAGGAAAGGCACTGACTACCCAGAGGGAGCACAGGGCAGCACAGACAAAAAGGTGTGAGGGCTGCAGGACCCAGCATGTCAGCAGGGGCTGTAGATTGGGACTGTTTAGCCCAAAGAAAAGAAACCAGAAGGGTTGACCTAATTGCTGCCCTCAACTTCCTAATGGGCAGGTGCAGAGGGGATGAAATCTGGAGGGGCACAGCAAGAGGGCAGAAGCAAAGGTCACAAGCTGAGGCTGATGAGGCTCCCATAAGATTTAGACTTTTATTTGGGACACTTCTGTCACCTACTTAGATTTCTCCATCTTAATGTTACTCCCATCTCACCCAGCATTCCATGTGGAGACAAAATATGACCCATAAAATATAATTTCTTATATAATAATTAATTGACAACCAGTTTCTGGAACAGATATTACAAATATCTATGACTACTTTATACACTGCTTTGAAGCTAAGCTGAAATTTTTCTCTTAGTTCTCTTCCAGTTTTCTTTAAAAATGTGGAGACTTTATTATAAAGTTCTAGAGGTGATAGTGTAATTTGGGGAATTCTGAATAACAGATCTCTGTATACATTGTTAACTTCAACTATTTTCATTTGGATTACTATATAATAGTTCTTTTGCTATAAATACATACTAATTAAAAACAAATACATCACAAGAAGAACAGATGATGAAGGTACAGAAGTGGGGTAGCTTAAGAGGAAATAAACATAAATGTTAAGTTTGACAAACAGAACTCTACTAATCATCACAAGCATCTCAAATATGAATCAACACATATATAAATCACTGAGACTGTATCTGTGTATAATGGGATTATTATTCATACATCCAAAGCATGACATTTTAATTTATATCACCAAATAATTACCAAGGAAAGAAATTACTTAAATGGTAAACATGCCAGGATATGAACAGATAAACACATTATGAATAGAGGTTCACTTCTGCATGTTTTATAAAAAATGTGTTTAGGACAGAAATTGTGCAGATGAGAATACTTAGATGAGATTTTAAAATGTATAGGACAAACTGCAAAGCAACAGGACAGATAATCCCAAAACCTTTTGCTTAATTTTCTATAGAAATTATTACAACAACTTGGCCTTCCAGCCCATAGCAATAATTATGAGAAAATTTGAGGCAGATGTAACACCTCTCATTAGACCAACAGATATAACTGTTTTTTTTTTTTTTTAAAAAAAGACGATGTTTCAGTCCTAGAAATCTTCCTCCAAAGTATGTCTGATGTCCAAAAGCTTTATGTTTTGTTTTCTTTTTTCTTTCTGCCTGACTATGGAAAGCACTAGTATCTACACATTTATGTGGGATTTCTTCCCAAAGAAAAGAATCCCAAATCACACCCATTTTCTTCTAATGTAAACCAAAAATACTGTTTTGGCTGCAGCAGGTCTGGGAAGCAATTTCTGCCGTGCTTGCTGTAGACGCGCTCCTAGACCGGGTGCTCAAGAGTCACCCCAGCACGAGGGGCCTGAAACGCCCCCTGCACCCTCAGAGGGCTCTGGCCACTTGTTAAGGAGGAATAATATTCTAGTGTCCTGGACATATCTTTCATCCTTATAGTATAAAATTGACTCCAACTGATCACAATTCTAACACCTGAAAGGAAAAGGGGGAAATGTGTTCATTCTCTATAGACATTTGCTATCGTGAACAATTTATGACACTTTGTAAAATAATTTTACAATGGACTATACTAGATACACACAAAGAAATTGAGAAATTAGGAGGTTAAGTGACTTATTTCTGAGTCATAAGCCAGTGGCACACTAGGAAAAAGAGATTGCAGTTCCTTGCAGCGCCAGCTTGGTGCTCTCTCAGTGCTGCTTGGGGTGCTTGTGAGACTCATGGCAAATGTTTGAATGCAAAAAAATGAAGAACTTTGGAGGGGCATCAACAGAAGGAAAAAAAAGAAGGATTAACAAGCAGGTAAAAGGGGACAAGAATTAAAAGTGTGAGCAAAATGCTAAAGGGAAGAGAGGTAGGCAGAGAAGGAGCAGGAGCAAGAGGCTTTACAACACCAGAGCATGCTCCTGTCAATAGCAAACGTAGAATTACTGATTCTCAACACTGCTTTGATCTGAGGGAACAACTTTTAAATGTGGTAATAGGTGGTTCACATCCAGGATAACAGCCCATCCCTGCCTTGAACTCCTACATGGGCAGCCCTGAGCTCCTACACTGCTCTCATGTCGGGTTAATACAATGGCTCCCTAATGTGAAAACAGGTTTCTCTCCCTTTTTTCCTTTTTTTATTTTTATACATATATAAAAATAAAATAAAATAAATAAATAAAAAAACACCCCAAAAACCCCACACATTCAGGGAAGCATTCACAAGAAAAATACAGTTGTTGCAAAGTCAAATATTAGCATGTTAGGAAAACTCAAGATTGAAGGTTGTCTTAATAAATTAATCTCCTATTTTGATTATGATACAGACTTAACATTTATTGAGACACCTTTTGTAGTACAACAGGAGAAAGCAATGGCATTTTTAGATGAATTCACCAATGTGACCGTTGTCCAAACCGCTGCTTATTTTTTCCTCAAGCTTTTGTGCAGATACACTCTAAAAACACATTTAAGGACAATCAGGCAAGTGGGAATATTTCCAGTGAGGCAAGGAGCAGCGCTGCAGCCGCACACACTGTTCCCTGAGCAGCACTGCACTCCTGGGCTCTGGCCCCATGCGCCATAAACTGGAGATCGAGTTATGGCACAGTATGTTTAGAGAGTACATGCATCACAAAATTCTGATAACTAGGGCAAAGTACACAAAATAAGCTTTGCCAAAAACAGTGGAAAAATACTGACTTAAAGCTATATTACAAGCACACAGGAAGTGAAAATTGAAGAACAGAAAGAAAAGAAAATACATATTGCACCACTCGGTTTATTATCTTGCTAGGAACAGCTCCTTTTTTTGTCCTATAAGACAAATATTTGCGCTTCTATACGGCGATCACTTATAGGTTTACTTTCTGAACAGGCAATTTTGAAGATTATGATCTTCTCAACCATTCAGTCATGTACATGTAAGTGATCAACTCTCATCAGCTTAGGAAGCAAAATCCTCCTCCACGGCTCTTTCCCCGGCTACTCAGCTATTATTATTTAATGATAGCAACTATCAAAGCTTTTTAAAATGATAATTTGTAGATCAGAATTACAGGTAATTATTCATATTTGGCCTTGCATATTCCACTTAAGCAAGTATTAACGCATATATTTATTTATAAGACATGGTAAAAACATGGCTCTAAAAATACAATTATGTATTTTTTGTTGGTTTCACTTTTACATTATGCATTACTAGGTCACTACTTGAAAACATAACAAAAATTGCTATTTTATAACAAAAACAAACAAAATACGTTCATGTATTTTAGATCACCATAGTACAGTTTGGCTTGATTCTATTCCCAAATGGAAGATACTACATGATTTGGAGCTTCGTCTATAAAAGCTTCTAGTGAAGTTAGGTTCAGCTTCTCATTTTGAACTTAATAAAAGATCCTAACATGTCTGGAAGAGAACATCAATGCATCTGATGGTACTGACATATTTCAAATCATACTGATAATATGAAAAAGTGCTAATCTGCTGAGTGTTGAATTTTAATTTTCATCAGTTCAGAATACTTTTAACAACAACATGAGAAAATGTGCCATTTCCCTTCCTTTCATTTTTAAGATACTTAATTTATAGTTATTTTTATACAACTTTTCAGACACGATTATTTTAAGGATGACATACAGCATACCTTAAATGTAGAGAGTCCATAAAGTCTTGCAGTGTGAACAGTCACTTGGGAAACGCTTGTAATGTTAGTTATGAAATCCTCAAGGTATTTACAGGCTTGTTCCAGGTGTGTTGTGTTTATGATGATTTGAACAAGCTACGAGACACAAAAAACCCCATTTAGTGACTTTTTGTATCATCCACTGTTACTTGATTTTTTCCAAGTGTTGTTACTCCTTTCAGCAGCAGTTTACTAAAAAGTAATTACAGTATTTCAAGTTACCACTTAACAAATGCCAATTTTCAAAGATAGCTTCCAAATACCGCAATTTACGCAGATCATGATATTTAAAAAAAAAAAGAATTGCAACCACCTACCCAGTGAAATAACTTGATATTTTAGAAATAAAAAAGGGAAAATAAGGAAAGGTATCATCAAAATTACCATCCACATCATTAAAAAAAAAGAAATAAATTACGACAATTAAGAAAAAGAAAAATTTACAGAAGTATCTGCATAGTAAAGCATTCTTAAGTTAGGAAATTTCAAAAATAAGGCTGTCAATGTTTTTTAAAAATAAGGCTGTCAATGTTTTTGACAAACAGTGATAACAACCTGCTGCTGAGTTATTTATCTTTTTACAAGGAGGACATTCATTCATATTCACTCACAAATTAAGGACCACTTATAATAGACAGTAACAGAAACATCAGTACATCATTTCCTGAATCATCACTGTACACTGGCTCCAACAGTGTTTTAGTGAACACTATTGAAATGTTTCTTTTTTAAACATTTTTCTTTCATAAAGCATATTGCCTTGACAACTAAATACCTTCAAAAATATTAAGCAATTTATTTTCATATCCTTGCAAGTTTCTGCCACCAGTTTTTAAAAATGTAAAGAACTACAGCTCAGAAAAACTGCACATCTTGATTCACTAACATGGCAATATATGATTTACAAAGATGTTTCTTCATCTACTTTTTGATTTCACCTAAATAAGTGAATCTTGTAGTTTAAAAAACAGCATTTAATATGATCTAGTACAGCTCTACTGGCTACCATTTAATTCCTTCTCAGCAGTGTTACGCATCATCTTTCAGTAGGTATCTGCCAACTCCTAACACTGCAAATAACTGCAGGAACGTTAATAGAGCAATTCACCCTCTTAGCCCTTATTTTGTGTGGTAAACCCAATGAGACAAGAGTCCTGACACAGAAACAATATGTACAAAGCTACCAGAATATTTTAATATAATTAATACAGACAGAAGAAGTTGCATGTCTTAGAGTGAACCTCAGACTTCAGATTTCTTAATCTGGCAGCTTCATGTGAGGGAGATTTTCTCCCCCCTCCATCTTTTCTTGGGAGACAAATAAACTCAATAATGTCCTAATAATTGCTAGACAGGAGCAGAGCACACTGAACCATGCACTACAGGTAGTTTGAGAAACAGGAGACCTTAGCTAATTCTCTAGAAGCCCTTGTTTGTCATGGAGGAGAGAGCTCTGTCACTGTCACATCGTGCGCATCCCAACGTACACATACTCCAACTAGACCCAACACTGTAGTGCTACCATCTCTATAAGAGACTACTTCCAAATACGGCTACTTTTCCTTATGTCATCTTTCTTCTCTTCAAATTTTCAGCTTTGAAGCAAATGCTACTTTTATTCTTACACAAATTTTAATACTACACTATGTCTACACTTACAAGAATATGCTTAACACTGCCTTAAAAAACAAGCACACACACACAGTTTTGTGAATGTATTTTAAAACTTACCTCAGTTAAACCTATATGAGGTTTTTTAATTAGGTTCTGTAAGCAACTACTTAGAGTTCTGGTTAGCAGCAAATTTGTAGATTTTCTGAGCATATCATCTATTTCTGTTGAACTGAAAAACAATTGCATATTTTTATAACTATCCTGTGCATGACAATAGCTTTTTTTTTTTTATGGATAGTAAATTTTTCATGTTAAGAATTCCCTATGTGCCTATAATTTCTAATAGCAGTAAGTTTCTGTGATCTATCACACACAATACCTCTTTCACTCACCAAATTATCCACTAACTGAATTTCAACACTGAAGCAAAATCTGTTATTTTTAGATTTTGGACATGTTTATTACCACAGCGGTTAGGAAAGACTTATTTGTGCTTTTAATGAGTTATTATGGAGGTCAACATGCACTCATTAGTACGTGTAAATTATAAACAGTATCAATTAAGAATGTGTGAAAGAGTCATTTACATCTTTAACAGTGCGGAAGCGGGTGACCAGCAATCAATACCTTCCAGGTTTCAGAGCTACAAATGTTATTTTATGTAATTAAAACCAAGTCTTGCAGGGGCATAATGGGAAAGAAATCAGGGTGCCTTCCATAAAAAAAAAAAAAAAAAAAAAAAAAAAGGGAGAGGGGGCAGGAAAGAGGGAATCAGTATGCAGCCAGTACAGTTTTCTGGCAGCAGAAATCATTACTAACGAAACTCAAAGTACAGACAACAAAAAGCTGGGCTGAACTACTCAAGGCAAACCAATTATTTCTGAAATAATCAGTTTTGAGGAATTGTTTTCAAATTGTATATACTTTGTTAAAAGAAAAGCTTGTACATTTTTAGGGCATGGAAGGCACATGGAAGTTATAGATTACTTTATACTCCTGGCATTTAAAACTTACCTTCGGTGAAGTGACTCTGAAAATTTAAGGCTTGCATAAATAAATTCCTTAACCTGGATATAAATTTGAGGCACTGACTGAGACATTGGAAGCTTCTTTGGAAAACACTGCTACAAAAACAAAGGATAACACTATGTTACATCTTGAACTTTGATTCTAAGGAGAAATTGCATGAAACAACAATTATATTTTTTTTAGCTTTAAGCTTTTCTGGTTTTCATCAATATAAATTGGATTTTTATCTATTTAAATAGCTTATAAGAGAAATATAATGTTAACATTTATTTATATTAAAATAAAATTCAAACACTCCAGGTAAATTATCAGATCACCTTGTAGAAAGCAATTTAAATATACACATTAAAAACGAAAGTACCAAAACAGCAAAGCTGAATATGGTGATATCTTCAAGGCATCTTAACAATTTTTGACATGTATATTTACTGCCACACATTTACTGGTTCACAAAACTAAAACATTATTTACATTCTTTTTCATAAATTTGGATGAGCATATTTTATGCATACTAGTAGTCTGTAACAATGAAATCATGCCTCTTATTTCATTTTTAAACTTGATAATGTATTTGGGGGCACAAAGAAGATAATGCAATTCAATTAAATCTACAACACCAGATAGACAGGTCTGCATTTAAGATATTGCATTTGAAATACCCCAATTAATTTTCTGTTGACTCTATGACTAATGCATGAGAAAAATAATTAACAACTGGTATCATCCCAGGAGAATTGTATTTCTTCAAATAAAAGCCTAATAAACAGCAGATCAACACTCTGGTATTAAAAAATAACAATAATAATCATGATCTTGACATCCTCTTTTAACTATAACTTTTCATTTAATATTTGGCAGCATGACAGATAACATAGCCTAAGAGCAAAAAGTACTGTCACATACAACTTTAAGGATCCCCACGAAGTCCCTTCAGCAGGGCTTGATCTCAACCTTCAGAGATTCAACAGTTTAAGAGTTTAATTCTCTTAACAGACTAATTTAGAAGAGGCAGTAAAACAGAGATGAAAGCCAATTGTTTCACTTTTGAACGTATAACAAAAGTGCAGAAGTTAGATTATATAATCAAACCATGATAGCTTGCACATTCAATCTCAACAGCAGAATGCAGGAAAAAAACATGTATTTTGTCCTGTCAGGTTTTATCCGCAATAATAAACATTAGGTAGGTTCAATTCACAAATCTGTCTCAACATGCCTCAAGCAGCTCCTATAAGCAACTTACTGTAAAATTGTGAGGGGGATTCATCTTAGCTAAGAGTTAGAATTAGTGCTTACTAATATTACTACTGGATCTTTTAAAACTAAAACATGCATTTTCACAGGCATTTCATCTTAATCTGTAATAGGCATTGCAAATGCATCAAATGAAATAGCCCTCTGGGTTTTTTTTTTTTCTCCTTCTTCTCTCAAGTTCATTGCATCTTTCAGTGACTCGCTGGGATTTACACATCTGTAATTATTTTTCTTTTCATTTAAACATAGATTAAATTAACCCACTAAATAGGAGCTAATAACATCTCCGTGCTTTATAATCAAAGAATCACAGAATGGTTGAGGATGGAAGGGACCTCTAGAGATCATCTAGTCCAACCCCGCTGCTCCAGCAGGGACACCTAGAGCACGTGGCACAGGGTGGCATCCAGGCAGGTTTGGAGGATCTCCAGAGAAGGAGACTCCACAACCTCTCTGGGCAGCCTGTTCCAGGGATGTCATTCTCAGAGTAACAAAGTTCTTCCTCATATGGAACTTTCTGTGTTTCAAATTTGTTCCTATATATATATAGCCCTGAGGCAACAACAGAGGGGTGACGTGGATGAGTTTATAAACTGTCTACAAGTGATGCTGTGGCATTTATCAAGCTTTTCTTCCATGCAGATTCCTTGCTATCTAATAAAACGAAAGGTAAGACTTCAGTCTTTCATTCAATATGGGTGCTTTCGCAAACTTTTAAGAACTTGATTATCTTTGAGACCTCTGCCACTCTATTAAATCTGGTTAAAGTCAACTAAAGTGGCTCAAAGATTGGTAGGACACAAGGCGGGGTGAGGGGGAACACACAGTTTTGTTCCTAATGATGCCCTAAAACAACACACCCTAGTTAACATATAGGTTTCAAAGCTTTTTTATAAACATATGTAAAAATCATTATCCCTGCTTTACAGATGAATTAACAGGGACAGAGAGATGTGAAGTGACTTACCCAGTGTCACACAGCTGGTCAGTGACAGAGTTGGGAACAGAATCCAACCTGATTCCCAGCTTTAATCTCAAATTCACTCAACCAAAAACTAAGTATCAGCCTGAGATTCTGCCCCAAAAATATCCACAAATGAAGTGCTGTTCACTATAAAATAACAATCCCTTTCTGTGTCTTAAAACAAAATTAAAATTGATGGCTATACAAAAATATATTCTCCTTCTAGCAAAAGACAAGCTAAATGCCTTTGTCTTTGTTAACCATACGTGTTCGTACACACACACACGTATACTCAAATAATAAAAACACTTGCAATGATACATCAGAAAGAAAGTGAAAGTAAGGGAGGCAGATAAAAATTTTAAATACCATTTTAAAATCTCTGCAATTTATCAGCAAAATCATCATGCTAAATAGTATCAGCTGTACTCTATACTTCTGACATCATACAGAGTTTTCTTAGACTGGTATTATTTTATAATAATATATCACATTGACTAAGTATTTGATGGAGAACAGCATCATAAAATAACTTCAATAGATGAACAAGATATTACAAAAATTAAAATACTATTAAAGCCATCACAACAGAAATACCATTTTAAAAGAATTTTTAAAGATAATCATCTATGACGATGTGTAAACCCAGCATGAGCTTTAGAGTCCTAACCATCATAAAACCCACCTTTTTTTTTTCATCATCTTCACTGCAAAGCTATTAATATGGAGCTCTTACAGTTGCCTGGTAAATCCCTGCTAAATTGCAGGTATCTCTAATGGTGGATTTTGTAGAAACTACCTTCCCACTAAATCAGTTATTACCTCTGTTTTATCGTTCTTAGTTTTAGCTCCTCCTCACAGACTCCATCTCATGATGAGCATTACCAAAAGCATATTTGAACGGCAGAAAATACTTATGACCTTTCTGTGAAAGCAGCTCTCAGTGGGAGAATGGCTAAGGGTATACAAGAATATCCTGCTGGAATGCTACCACTGCAGAACTATTTACAGTCCCTTTGGGTTTATTTCTCCCCAGGTATCTAGACATAAATCATGAACTTACAAAGAAAAATAGCGAAGTCTATTATTTTGTGCAAAGTCTGTTTATTATTACATACATATATTTTTAATACTAACACATATAACACACACAGGTTACTAAATCCAATATGACGAAATAAAATTTAAGATAGTTGTAATTTTAAAAGACTATTTTCATTAAATATTAGTATTAATTAACCAAAGTGCTTATTAACATGTTTAGAAAAGAATGGGTCACATTATTCACTCAAACTTCAGAGATGTAATATGTATATTACATACTGAATTACATATTTATCAACGACTATAATTACCCATAAAGACGGTGACGTAGCCTCTTAATCCATCTGTTTTTTCAAACCTTAATTACTTTTTAATTATAAAAATCATTACTGTCCTAAAAGTCCTTAATTAGATTTTGGCAAGCTTTAATATTTTTT
>NW_010578127.1:11575-26705 GCF_000705375.1 Tinamus guttatus
GACTGAGCTGGCCCGGCAGAGGAGATGCCCGCGCCTCACGCCTGCCGCGCATCGCAGAGGAGGAGGAGGAGGAGGAGGAGGAGGAGGACGGGGCGACGGTTGCGCGGTTTGTAGCGGAGAGGCGCCCCCTGGTGGGGGGAGCAGGTCGAGGACGAGGCGCTGGTTTCAGCCCAGTCCCGGCGGATGCTTGGGGGCTGCGGAGGCCGGCGCGCGGATTAAGTGGCAGGAAGTCATCTGCGGCTGCTTGGTTCCCCCCCCAACCCCCGGCGGGGGGGTGAGGACCCTGGGGGGATCTAGCAGATCTATCACAAAGCTCTGTCTGTCTAAAATGCCTAGTATATTAGTTTTTGTGATGATGGAGAACACTTTTGCAAAAAGTTTCAGGAAAATACTTTTGGTCTGAGAATTAAAAGGGGGTGGTAGTGTAATTTTGCGTAAGGTTGCACTAGGATACCTTTGGTATGTTAAAAAGGATTTGTTTTGGGAAACCAGAGCTGCTAGCTTGTATAAAAGACCAGAGTATTTGAGCAGCGATAAGTGCTGATATGGCAGAGTATCTTGCTTGTGGTTTATAAAGCAGTGACAGCATTGTGATCCTGCTGCAGTGCCAGTGACTGCGCTACTGTAATCCTGCTGACAACTGGCCCATTTTTCCTTATCCCTTTGCTTGGGTCGTTTTGTGTGTTTTCTTTGTGGTAGTTCTGCCAGCATGTGTTTGGCTTGACACTTTTTGGCAAGGAATCCTGTTTACCTCAATACAGATGTGAGTGCGTGTGTGTGCGAGAGAAACTTGCTTGCTTGCTATGAGTAGTAGTTGAACGTGCGTTTTTCCCCTTTCATTAGCTTGGGTACCACCAGTTATTTTAACCCTTCTAGCTCGCTTGGCATCTGCTCCTTGCCATGCAAGTAGTGTACTTCTGGAAGCGGTGCCTGCATTGGATCTGCCTTCATCCTGGTATTGTTTCCGTGTACCTTCCAGTCAACTCCAATGAATCAACTTTCTTTTATCTCACTGATTTTTCAATGTGCTAGCTTATGTGGCCAAAGTTAAGGGGGCTTTGTACTACTGACTTTTTGGAGTTATTTATGTGGTACAGTGTGCTTCACTGACTTGAGAGCTTGTTTTTCTTCTCTTATCTTCCATTTTCAAGAACTTGTTTTGATACATTTTCCATCTGGTGCATAGTGGAGGCTTTGTCTTAATTTCTTTTATACTTCACTGAATTTTGATGTGGCCCAGCTTTAGGGGAGCTTTAATCAGAAACATAAATTACAACAGACAATAAAGGGAAACATAGAAGGGACTAAAAGTGTTTTGAAGACCAGCTCAAGGTGCAGTAGTAAATTAGAAGTTTGTGTAATATTTCCTGTTTTTGAGAAGGCATTTGGGGAAGGGAATCAGTGAGTTGAAATGAAAACTTAAGAAAGTTTTTCTGAAGCTTAACTTGTGTCAAATTTCAATAATAAGGATTTCACAAAGAATGGGACATCCAGATTTGTGGGGTGCTTTTTTGTTTGTTTGCTTTAGTACTAAAAACTTGAGATTGCAACAAGCTAACTATAAAAAAGTAGTAATCTATGTAACAGAATTTATTTTTTATTTTCTTTCTTTATAAATGAAAATCTAAAATACCTTTTTTTGTGATATTTTACATGGGTTTGGTCATCAAAACATTCAGGAAATGCCAGTCTTAAGGTAGGGATTGCACATCTGATTGTTACCTGATTTGTACACGCTATGATACAATTCTACATATTTTTCAAAACCACTTTCTGAACTTAGCATGTCTAAATCTGTAAACACAAATTTTCATGTATATAATGATCTTTTGTGAGTCTAGAATCTCTTTTTCAAAGTTACTTTTTGACAGAAATACAGTCTGCATGAAAATATTAAACTTACAGAAAACATAAATTCTGATTTAAAAAAAAATCCATTGTTGATTTACTGTGTTAACTCAAACTCCAAGCTCTTCTGTCAGCTGTCTTTCTTAGCCAGACTATACCTCCTTGAAGGGCTATGGTCTCACTGTGGGTAGGTAGTATGCATCCTGGCAGTTGAATGATTCCAGCACAGAGAGACGTACTGTGTGCCAAAAGTTTAGCTAGAAGGAAAGAATCCAATGAGAATCCCATGAGACAGATCTCACATGATGCTGTAGCATCCTAGGCACACAGGGTTCAAAATCAAATTATAGTCAACTCAGCACACCAAAATATTTTGATTAGATCATAATGGCTTTTTTTTTGCTTTCAGTGTAACAGGGTTATGTTTGGTATTCTAAAATAATATATTTTTAAAAAATGCACCACAAGATAATTCACTTTGTGGTTGTGCACAGTAATGAAGTAGCTAGCTGTAGAAATGTCATGTTACAGCCATTTAGTTAACAAGAACATTGTAAAGTATAATAGTAGTACAGGATGTGACACTTTGAAAGTTAGCTTCTCTTCCAAATGATTTGCTATATGGATATTTGCACAGTATATATGCATATACCCATCCTTTAATGGAAACCTTTCTTACCTTTGCATTCATCCTATTCTGCACAACAGGCATGATATAAATGGGCATAACATGATGACTATTTACTTTAACTTCTTTGCATAATAATACTAGCTTTCCATTTTTTTTCCTGGAGCTTTGGTATTTATTTAACTGCCTGTATGAACAGTTTTACTGTGCATGGTATTAGTTAGCTACTCTAGTTTGAAAGTGAAATGAGCTGAGTATAATCTTGAACATAAAGGCTGTTCATGTGGGGAATTAATTCTTAGGTGCAAGCTAACAGAATGCTAGCTACAATCTTTATTGCTGCCTAATAGTTTCACGATGACAATGCCTCTGTTGCAGTGCCTACTTTAAGGCTAAATTTCCAAAAGGTTTTGACTCATAAAATAGCATGAACAGCTAGGGAGTAAAGCTATTGATTCAGCGGTAGCATTCCTTGCCCACATAAATATTTGTGGGATAGGTACTTTTCTAGAGGAATTTTAAAGGCTCAGGTAAAATTGAGCTGGTGATATTTGTAGTTGCTGGTATGACTTCAGACAGTATTCTTTCTGAGCGTAAAATAAGATACTGAAGTTGTTCTGACAGTAAACTTGTACTGAAAACATACCAGTATACAGTAAATGATTACAGCAAGTGACAGCTCTTAAATCTGGTGACATAAAATGAATAATTTTCTTATAAAAAGTCATTGTTTAGAAAACTCAATGAAAATGAATACCATAATTTCACATAACAAAGGCTTTTACTCTTTTTATAAGTTTAAAAGTTGAGTGTTTTGTCGCAGCCAGAGATACTATTTATCACTGCTGTTATTTGGATATAGTTATAGGGTTGAGCAACAAGAGCAATTGTCTGACACTTCAGGCAATCAGGAGGGTTTCCATCAAGCTTCATTAAGTCATAGTGTAAGTCACCGAAATGTACAGGAGTAAGGTTCCATAACTCTCAGCTCCTGTGTCATAGCTACCATATATGATAGTATTAATGAACTGTCAAGTTCAGATAACCATGGAGTGTCATGTAAGACCTTGAACTTTAGATTTATACTCTCCATAAATGCACAGAAAGCAGCGTTCTGTTTTTCCCTCATTATTTTGACATCATATAATGTTGTTAAATTTGAGTGATGGATGTGCTTTTAGTATTTTTTTTGTTGCCCTTTTAAACAAATAGTAATCGAAACAAAACGTGCAAAGCTTTTGGTTGAACTTCCAAAGTCATGTTCAGCTTAGTATGTAATTGTATGTTATATTTTCAGCATATTAGGTTAAAAACATGAGTATAAATGGTGTCATTTAGAAATGTTGTTGATATGATTTATCATAATAGTTTTCAGTCATTCAGTATGCATTATTTTTATCCTGTATGGTGCTAGGCCAAATGTTCAAATGCTATCTGAAATTGTAAGCACTTGTTTACATTTTTGCAGTTAAACCAGATGTTGCAAGTGCAGTGGTAACCAAGATACATGTAACCTAATCCAAAGGGTAACTGAATCTTCGATTTTGTTTACAAACATGAAAAGAATCACATATGTAGCCGACAGGAATGTCTCCACTCAGGACCAACTATAGTTATTAGATAAGAGGGGGGAACAGACACTCATCTTACTAAAAGTTGATTGATAGAATAGGTTTTGTGGCAAATATTTTTAAGTGTAGGTTTATGCTTACCTTTAGAACATCCAGTAAATTTAAAACATCTTGTTTGCTTCCTGTGCCAGCTGGTACTGAACTATATCTGGTACACTGCTGCCAGTGGTTGTAATTCAATACAGCTAATGATTACATATGTTTAAGCTTCATCATGATTTTCATTTGGCATTCTCTGGGCAGCCCTGATCTGAGTTGCAACAGGGACAGTTTCATTTCCTCCATAAGCATTCCTGGAGACCTCCTCTTGGACAAAGCAAACTAGATTATATTGATATATATAGATATATATTGATATATATATATTATATATATTATTCTTTTAAGGAATAGAGCAAAACTTTTTCAGCCATCTCTATAGATGCTTATGGTTGTGTGCCTGTTGAATCAGTAAGTCAATAAAGAACTTGCTTAGAATAATGCTATAAGCCATTCCTAGTGTATGTATTCAAACTTGCATAACCAAATAGAATATTAATATAGCTTTAGCTGAGGTGGTTTAAGCTTAGTGTAGAATCTTTTCTACATATATCTAATAAGATATCAAAAGAAATGCAAAATTATTGTTTGCAGAAAAGTACTATTTCAAAACACTACAAATCTTGGGGGGGGGGGGGGAAAGAGGAGAGCGGCCCCAGTTGTTGTCAATCGTAGAGTTATAGTAAGTGAATAAATATCACAGTAATTGATAATTTGCCATGCTTTCTCAATGACCTGCAAGTTGGTTATTGCAGACAACTGCTTGGTCCCTCAAATGAAATTCTAAATTCTCGATTTGTCTCATTTTCTACCAGTATCTGGCCCCAGGGCTGCATCTCCCTCTCTTTAACCTCCATCTACTTTGTCAGTTTAGATTTTTTAAAGTTTGTTGTGACTGAGTTTATTAGGCTATAACAGCAACAGGGTAGATTTTCCTGTTAACTGAAAAAATGTGTTCACTGTTGCAAAAAGAAATGAAAAGATGGAAGTTAAAACTTAAAATAATGACTTGAGGCAGAGAAAATTGAGAAATGTGATCCACTATGTTGATGCTAAGCAATTGCAAATATTTGATATTCAGAGATGGACAGCAGTCCTTAGCTACCTGGGCACCATTCAGTCACATAATGAAGCACAGTGATAGTGAAGGATACTCTTAGAAAGTATCCTGAACAGAGAGGTAAGAAAGAGACCTCTGAAAAGGGGTTGGAGTGTAGCCATCAGGACCAGGGAAGTGATCGTTCCCCTTCATTAAGCTGGTGAGGGGGCTGGAGCACAGACCTTATGAGGAGCAGCTGAGGGAGCTGGGGTTATGTAGTCTGGAGAAGAGGAGGCTCAGGGGAGACCTTATTGCTCTCTGCAACTACCTGAAAGGAGATTGTAGTGAGGTGGGGGTCGATCTCTTCTCCAGAGTACTGAAAATAGGACAAGAGGAAATGGCCTCAAGTTGTGCCAAGGGAGGTTCAGGTTAGACATTAGGAAGAAATTCTACATGGAAAGAGTAGTCAAGCATTGGAACAGGCTGCTCAGGGAAGTGATGGATTCACCACCCTTGGCAGTGTTGAAGAAATGTGTAGATGAGGCACTTAGAGACATGGTTTAACAGGCATGGTGTTGAAGGGCTACAGTTGGACTCTTGAAGGTTCCAGCCATTATGATTTTTATGCTTGTTTTTTCTTCTTTGTGTGTGTGTGTTTGTGTGTTTGCTTGTTGGTTCGCTTTTTTTTTTTTTTCCCTTCATATTCCTTGCACCAAAGTGCTGTTCTCAGCAGAAGAGGATTCATCAACTGTTTCTAAATTTATCTTAGTTGACAAGTCTTGGGAGAAGACACAAGCCTGAAATACTCTCAATACCACTCCACATATCCACATTGCTGACAGGGCAGATGTTATGTATAGAATTGGATGGGCCATTCAGCTAATGAGGATGCCCTTAACTGTGCTTAAAAGCACAAGCACAGCTGAGATTTTCTTTCTGAGAGTAGTAATTTTATCACACCAGATTTGATCCTAAAGGTTCTGTAAGTATTAACTGGTACTGCAGTAAGAGCAGATCTGTGGTTCAGTTGATGTTGAGGACTGTATGCGTGTCAAGGGGCTTTACTTTAGACTAGTTGTAGCCTGGTCCCATGGAGTAAATGTCCATTAACAGTCTGAGGGTAACAGCTACTAGCTTAGATCTGAAAGGAGTTTAGCTCACACTCTGAGGTCACTCTAGAGTGTGAACCAAAGCACCATTAGTCGGGGTGGTTGGGAGACTGGCTTAAAATTGATCCAAACTAAAACAATGTAGGCATACTCTTGGGATACTCCATGCGTCAGACAACAGGAAGATTCAGGAAATTTGCCTCAACTTCATCTTCAGAGTTTTTTTTTTTTTTTTTGGTCCTTTTGAACAGAGCAAAATGCATTTAATGTACCTTCTGTACAATTTGCAAGAGTCATTAACATTGGTGGTAAGATATGCTAGCAAAATAGTGATGTGGAGATTTTTAACTTATTTAAAATTCATTAGATCTTAGGCACTAGACAGAAGATGTACAATTCTTGGTGCAGAAGTTGTATATGGAAAGTATGGGTCACCTCTCATCATTCTGAGTTATTTCTGACTCTTGCTTCTAAGAATCTATAGCATAATATAATATATATATATTTTAATTTCCAATAAGGGCTTCTTGCCTTGTGGCCAATCTTTTCAATTTATTTTTGCTATTGATGTATCCATCATTATGATGTGGAAGAGGCTTTTACCAACTTTCACTTAATTTTCTATGTGAATTTAGGCCGCTGAGCATTAGAACCCTAGGGCACAAGCCTCTCTTATTCACAGTAAATAATGACTACTAAATTCTTTTGTGCATTAGAAGTATTTTCCTTCAGCTGTATAATTTGATCATATGTAGTTTTGATAGCATGCAGGGGTAGTTTTTGTTTTGAAACTTCAGCTGCATGGAAGAGTCCTAAATTTTTTCTTCATAGGCATGGTGGTAACAGTAATAAATGGAATGATGTAACTGTCATTTCTGGCTTATAGTGGTGATGAAGCTTTTCAGAAAAAAAAAGCTCTGGAGATTACTCTGGAGATTGTAGAATACTACATTTTTTTTGAACCTCAAAGATATCAAGATACTGTAGTAACTTTTAGTTATGTATCCAAATTTTGTAATTAAGACACACTTCAGGTACACACATTGAGAAATTTGACTCTTAATTTCCCTCTGCTTCCATTTCTCCATCTGTAAATTAAAGTGCACATTCATTTTGAGAAGAAATTTAAATAATCTTATAAGTTGTGCTATTGGAGAAGATGAATTATTCAGTATAGACTTTACATTGTCAGTGTTTGAGAAAATAGCGTAGAATTTATTTGATGGAAATTAAAGTTATGGCACTTTATCACTTCTCACATGGAAGATTGTTTACATCGGTGTTACAGTAGCCGTTATGTAAATGTATCGAGAGCAGGATAAGATGTATTTACTTTGTGGCTTCTTGTAAGAATTTCTTAATTATGCTAATTTCTTATAGGAGATGCTGAAACAGCTACAAGGAAGTATTGAAGACGAAGCAATGGCATCTTCTGGACCAATCGATTTACTAGAACGACTTAAAGGTAAGTTTAGAATTATGTTTTAAATGAGTTCATTTGTTTCTTGGTTATAGTTGCTTTGGGATAAAATTTTAAAGCTCAACTGCATCTTTTTTCCATTGCCATCTTTGACAGTTGGGCATAGTTTTTTTTTTAACTAAGTATTTTAAGACACATTTTCTAAAAAGAATATGTTCCTGTTTTGCTTTTGTGCTTTTGCTGCTGTTACTGTAGAGCTTCATATGAAGCATTTATGTACATACAGTTTTACAATTACATATAATTGCATTTAATATAGCTTGCACTTTATTCACTTCTTTGGGAGAAAAAAAATGATTTAATTGTTTAAATTAGTGGTGTATTCATCCATTTTCTAAACTCGTTTACATGCCCGCCTTCTCTCTGTCGCACTCCTGGAACTGTATCTGTCATGCTGAAAATTGCTACCCCCTTCCCTGAAACGTGATAGAATGTGTACTCAGGCCATTACCCCTGTCATGTATCCATTCTCTCTGTCACAGCACCAGAAATACCCTAAAGGATGTCCACATTTAGCCCCCAATGGTGGACACATCATTTATATGATGGTGCAACATCTGCAAGATCCCTGAGAAAGAGGCTATTAGGAAGTGGACCCCAAGAAAAACTCACCTGACACTTATGCTACTCTCTGCCTGTTTCCAAGTTCTCTGACAAAGAGGCAAGCAACCTTGTTTGGAGATACTATTCTGGTTGGCAGGACTGTAGTTTGGGCATCTCCTCGTTTAGAGGATTAGTATTCTCTAACTATACTGTCAAGATTGTTTTTGTTCACTTTATGCTCTCCCGTAGATCCCAAAGCAAAATGTTTTAACTGTTTCCATTTTTTTTTTTTAAATCATAGATTTGTTCATGAAGTGTGACATGAAGATCTTTTGATGATGATCTTTAAGGTTTGTGATGCTGAATTTCACCCCTGAAAAAATTTGTTCTTTATTATCTAGAAATGAACTTGGAAAGTAGTAACTTCCCTGGAGTGAAGTTAAGGCCAAAGGTGTCTGTGCATTTCTATGGGAGTCAGGAAGAGTCTGTGTCAAGATGTTCTGGAGAGTACAGTCCTGTTCCCATGGGATCATTTCCAAGAAGAGGTTTTATGAGTGGAAGCAGAGAAAGCACTGGTTATTTAGAAGAGCTAGAAAGAGAGAGGTAAACATCTTCATTTATTCCTTCAGTGTGCATTGATGACTTTTAATTTTAACATGCAAGTTTACTGAAACATTTAAGATATCACACAATAATAGTTGTGTAATTAGTTGTAGCTTGTCTTTAAGATAGGGCTTGCTTAAGATTTGGTCACTGAAACCTACTTAATGGATGGGATGTCAGGCTGGTGTGTTGCAAAACCATATAAATTGCAACACTATTTTGGTGCAAATGGTCTTTCTTCCTAATGCCTATAGTTTGGTAAGATTGTTGAAACAGAGCTTTCAGTGTATGATATTTCTTATGCAGATGGCACCTTGGTTCTTACTTGGAGTTAAAGTCTTTGTTCATCTTGTTCATATTTTTTCCAATGTTGCATTCTACTGCATGTGATACTAAAATCTTTGAGCATACTTGGGGCTTTCAGTTGTGGTTCAAATAAATTCCAGGCCACTCAGACCAAGAGATATTCATGCATAGCAACTGGAGTCCTTCAAGGTGTTTAATATATCTATTTTATATTATATTTTCCTACTGTTGTGGCTTCTAAGATGATAGTTGTTCGGAAATTTTTCTTAATGATAAAGACAACTTAAGCAGCAAACTGATCTTTGTTTATTATAATTCTGGAATAAAGAAGGAAGGATATTTTAATTTAAGGTGTGTTAACTGATCTGGTTATGAAATGCTACTCAAGCAGTGTTACTATCACAGTTGAGGGAATAAAGATTTGTGCTGCTGAGAAGATGATCTGCAGAAGCATGGCCAGATAGCTAGCTTCATTATTAGTGAAATGATGCATAGTCAAAAATACCTGTTTATTACACTGCTTGAGGGGACATGTAAGAACATTAGGGTATCAACATGGACCCTGGATAGCCCAAAGAATCAGAATTTGGGGGGGGAATATAGGACAGCACATCTGAAATAAATATAGTTTCTGAAAGGAAAATAACTACTTACTTTTCTGTGCCCTGTGTTTGAATTTGGCATATTTATTAAGTTTGTGTATTTCTAAACATATATTTAACAAGTATTTGCTAGTAGAATTTGTTGTTTGTATTTAAACAGATTTTCAAAGAACTCATGAAACTTAACAGGCCTCAAAAAAATAAAGCAATGATGTGAAAGAAAGCTAACAGTTTTTGAAAACGTGAAACAAGGGAAAGTTTCCACCCAATAATCAAATACATTGGCACAGTATATGCTGATTGTGGGCAAGAATTTTGGGGGAGGAGCAAATCATTTATTAACTGTGTGCAAATTTGGGAAATTCAGTAAGCCTTTTTCGTTAATAAACAAGGAGCTAGAAAAAGTGCCAAAATATGCTTTGTACTGAACATTTAGCTTGTCCAAAAATGATATTCTAAGGGAAAGAAATTAATAAGTGCAGTTAACAGAATGAAGGTAAAATTGTCTGCATATTTCTCATTTGCTCAGCTCCCCTCTAGTTTCAAAGCTCCTCCCAAAAAGGGGTGTATATTTTTGTCACCTGTTTATAACATACTGCCTATTAAATACCCACTGTGTTCCTTTTGGCTCGTTCCAGGTGTATTTGATAACACTTTCAGAAACAAAACTTTTTAAAGTACATTGCAGGTTACTTTTTGTGTCACTTGGCCTTTTGCAATTTAGTGAGTTTACAGAACTGACAAAATGAGATTAATAATTTGCCACTTAGGCTGATGATCTTTAAAACATGTTTAAGAAGATGAATTTTGTATGAAAATTAGTTTTCTGCTTTATTTTCTGTTTCATTCCACTCTCTCAATATTGATTTTTGAGTATTTTCTTTGTCTCATGACTTCTCTCTCCCTACCCTTACCTCCTTTTGGTCAATTGGGCTACTTACTGAAGTCTTTCCAGGATCTGTCAGCAGTATTTGCTTGTATCAGACATTGTACAGTTTGTGTTCAGCCTAAGGAGGAGGATGTTGCAGTGTTCCTGCAATTGCACAAAAAATGTGAACTTACTAAATATGTAACCAGAAACAGCTAATGTATCCTAAAAAATTGTCGTCTCAATAATTATCTGTGTATGTGTGTTTTTTCTGCAGACAACTTTGTTTAATGTTCTGTGTTTTATGCATCATGTTATTGGAAGACATTTGTACCTGTTTTATCTTTGGCATTGAGCAAAAGCTACTGTTTGAAATATCAGTTGTTTTCGGAGAGTAATCTTGAATTTGTACCATTTTAAAGATTTGTCATTTAATGGATTGATAATAGAATTCAAATCATTAATTATAATTGAAATTACATGATGAAAGTAGAGTAGCATATATTTTGTTTTCCCTTTTAACTGGGAATAAGATTGACATTTCAGAAATCTCTTTTGGATAAATAAGAAACTGTTTTTGTCTGATACTGCATTCATTCAGCTTCACTTATTGTCGGGAGCTTCAAAAAAAAAAACACATTAGAGAAGTATTTTGAAACACACATCCTTTAGAAAAGCAGTTCAAATTGGAAACTTTTTTGTACTCATAAAAGCACTATAATATTCCAAAACCTTGCTTGATTTGCCTTGCTGCATTCTCACTGAACTCGAGAGCGTATGATAGGGGACAGAATATTCTTTGATACTGTGAAAGTACAGATATAAGCAATCTTGGTGTATAAAACGATGGAATAACTGCATTGGGTTTTTCCATCAGATTTTTTTCTTTGATCAATAATGGTTTTTCCACCTTAAATTCACTCCTGACTTCTAAATGTTCCAGATGGCTGCAAAAGGAGCTTTACTTCTGGATGTTATAATACCCGATACAACTATCTGTGCAAGGAGCAGCTTATCAGATGTATCTGCAGAGACTCTGCTTATTTTCAAGAAAAATAAAGTAGAACCTGCTACAGTTGTACCAGGCTCCTTCAGGCTGGGGACCAAGAAACCCAAAGTCATTGTTAAACCTTCTCTGGGAGCAATAATACCCACCTACTAAGCCCAAATAAAGCATGTCTCAGAAGCAAGAATGGCACTGTTAATGCATAACCTGGGGGACTCCTTTCATTTATGTTGTTTATGGTGTGTTGATGATTCTTAAGTTCTTTTCTTGCTTCTAGCATCCTTTCTGCCTCTTGAAACATTGAATGGCACAATGTCTCACTCCCAAATTGATTATGAAACTTAATTGCTTATTCACTTACCTCCTTTCTAAAAAGGGCCTCTTGGTTAGCTGAAAATAATCCCCTCTTTTCACTGCTGGCTCTCTGATGTCCAGAGACAAAATTAGGCAATCTTTTGACATTTGCAAGTCCTTGTATAGTTTTGACCAGCACAGATGAGAATAATCTGATTCATACAATTAGAAGAAGCATTTACAAATAAAAAGGCTTTTCATAAGGATAAAATTAATTATACTTCTGTAACTTTCTCTTTGCAAGCCAGATGTACTCACTGTAGTGACATGCATGGAGGGAAAAGGGGAAGCCTTGCAGAGTATCTGCATGCACAGAGATTGGTAGTGGATGGGCAGGTGGGAGGTAAAAAGAGTAATCCTTTTCCCAAGCAAAATCAGTTAGCATTTTGCTCATTCTGACTAAAGTGTCCCAACAATAATCCTTGCCCTAGGGGATTTCAGACCAGGCCCATCCTTGTGACTGAGGATTTAGTTATCCTTAATCCTGCTAGTTACTGTAACAGTAGGGTAGTTGTTGCTTGTTACTTTTTTTTTTTTTCCTCCTCACTAATTTTAAGTTCATCTAGTATAAAAGTTGGCCAAATAAATGGCTGAACATTTAGTATTTACATTCTTAAACAGTCCTGTTTCAACCTAACTTTTGAACCAAATCTGGAAAATTGTTATTCTAGTCATGCTTAAAAACATTCAGCACTCTTAGATGGGTTTAGTTTTTCAGTGTCTTGTATCTGAAGTGAGGGAGAACAGCTCAACAACTGAGCGGTTAGTAAAAATGGTATGGTTTTCCTTTGATCTCTTTCAAAGGTAATGTAACTGTCATTAAGTTTACAATTCCTTTCTTTCATGGTTTTCCATTAGATTAGGCAATACCCGTTACTACTTTATACATCTAAACTAAATGAAAAAATAGGGCTATTAGTTTAGCATTTAATAACATAAACTAGATGCTGTAAATTTTTTATTTTCCACTTTGAGCACTGTTCAGATCCCCTGCAGATACTTTAAAGCATGTATTTTAAAAACCTTTATTTTAAATGAAGTTTGCTCATTTGGAAGCTTAATTATCTTCTTAACAAGTCATGATTGAGATACATTAACAAAGTAGAGTTGTTGTTGTTGTTGCATGCTCTGTTTTTGTAATTGGTAATTATCCATAATGTGCATATGTTAGATTCATGTGTCACATCTTTAGAGAGAAAAGGATGCAGAAGTTAAAGGATGGGAAATAATACTGAGGAAACTTGTATGCAGCTTTCTCTGTTAGGACTGAGTTCAGTTTTAAGCATTATCAGTCCAATTTTGTTTATGAATAATAGGTTCGTTTTTCTTTATATCATTTGTAATCTAATATGATTTTAGCATTTCCTGTAATGTTAATGAGTAGTATTAAAGTGTCAGAAGGGAGAAGAGTACTTGCAGAAAGCACATTTAAGAAACTAAAAAGCTTTTTTGTAGACGTGACTTGTCTGTATACCCATACTAGCACAATTTTGGCCATAATAGTTTTTGATGTATTTTATAAAGAGAAGTATAATAGCAGTAAATAGTTTATATAAATGCAAATGTAGTTTATAAAGGATTGATAAAGAAATATATAAAACTGTTTTAATAGATATGTTCTCAAAGTTTGCATATAAATGTATTTAACTCCTTATATTGATGTTCTGATACCTTTAGCACATACTATGCTTGTTACATATTTAAAATGTGCCAAGCAGCTATAAATGTATGCCAATTATAACATTTAATGCAAGCTACTCTTTTTTTTTTTTAATAATCATGCAAATAACTTGTTTGCTTTATGCATTATTTTGGCATAGATGACAGAGTTAGTGAGAAGACACTATAGAGACAGCAAACATAACTAAATTTAATAATGGTATTCTGAAATGTGTTTACCACAATATCCAAGCCTTTTCTTAAATAGCAGTTGTAGTTTGCTGCATTATACAAAGCATATTGTCATACAGAAGCAGTACAGTTACCTGTACTTAGCTTTCAGAAAATGCCTCTCAGTTGCAGATTTCCAAGTGGTTTTATAGTGAAGGATAGTTATTCTCTCTTTTATGGATATGGACCTGATATACAAGAAGTTACACTGATTTGCTTAGTACAGTGTAGTGGATGGTTTGTTTAGCTAGGGCCAGGGGAGAGAACCCCTGCTCAAAGTTCTTTAGTGCCCTCTTTATCAAACTTCATTTTATATGACCTTTTATATTGGTATCAATGCTTATTGCTGTACTTATATTGATAATGAAGACTTACTAGTGAGACATTTCCTGATTCTGTTTTTAATAGATCTCTGTTACTTGCGGAGCTTGAGAAGGAAGAGAAAGAAAAGGACTGGTATTATGCTCAGCTTCAGAACCTTACTAAAAGGATTGATAGTCTCCCCCTTACTGAAAATGTAAGCAACTTCAGCATGCTTATTCATGTATCTGATGCTATGGTCTTTGTTTAGTTGTCGTGTATATTTTATGGATTTGGGGAAGCTCTCCACTATTGTTTTGATTCAAGTGCGTTTTTTTCATTATGTAAAGTTAACTCAAAGTAATGCATTTTTTTCTTTGCGGTTCCCTACTTTTCAGATAGTATTTTATAAGTTTAAATTTGTACACATCCATATGAATGTCAGTGCTAGACAGGAATACTTGAAAAGTTGTTATGACAAGACAATATTAGCCTAAGAGGCAATTTACACAGGAGCTCTCAATTAAGATCATTGAGTAAAATGGTGCTCTAACCCAGGGCTCCTCAAACTACGGCCCGCGGGCCGGATACGGCCCCCCAGGGTCCTCAACCCCCCGCCGGGGGTTGGGGGGGGAACCAAGCAGCCGCAGATGACTTCCTGCCACTTAATCCGCGCGCCGGCCTCCGCAGCCCCCAAGCATCCGCCGGGACTGGGCTGAAACCAGCGCCTCGTCCTCGACCTGCTCCCCCCACCAGGGGGCGCCTCTCCGCTACAAACCGCGCAACCGTCGCCCCGTCCTCCTCCTCCTCCTCCTCCTCCTCCTCCTCTGCGATGCGCGGCAGGCGTGAGGCGCGGGCATCTCCTCTGCCGGGCCAGCTCAGTC
>NW_010578127.1:27527-42127 GCF_000705375.1 Tinamus guttatus
GGCCGGCCCCTGGCAGGCGGTCCCACAGAGCCGCTCGCTCCAGCCCCAGCAAGCAGCTGGCAGCACCCAGCAGGCACCCCCATCCCACCACTGGTGCCCTGACTTGGCAGCCCCCTGGAAGGAGGCCCCCCCATGCCCACGGGGGCCTGCCCGGCCCTCTCTGCGCCTGGCTGCCTAAGTCCTGTGCTCGCCTGGCCAGCTTTGTCCCCTCCCACAGCCCCTCTGCCTGCTCCCTCACCACCAGCTTCTTCACCACCTCGCCTAAATCACATCCAATACCCATACACTGCATCATCCACCAACAAGCACTGTGTTGTAAATCACTGAAGCTGGACTCTGTCATGAAAATTGTAGTTTCTTGTGTTAACTTCATTAGAGCTCATGCACTAAACCACAGACAGTTTCAGGAATTTCTGTCTGAGCTAAATGTTGCCTATGAAGATATTCTGTACCACACAGAAGTCCGTTGGCTGAGTCGAGGGAGAGTTTTGAAACGATTTTATGACTTACTTCCACAGGTTTATGATTTTATGCTTTCTAAAAACAAGGAAGTACCAGAGCTCAAAGATGCAGAATGGAAATGGCACCTTGCGTTTCTGACAGATGTAACAGAGCTACTCAACAATTTCAATGTCCAACTTCAAGGAAAGGGGAAGCTCATCTGTGATATGTATTCACATGTGAAAGCATTTCAAGTCAAATTAGACCTGCTCATTAACCAAGTAAAGGAGGAAAACTTCTGCCATCTCCCCACAACTCAAAACCTGTCTGCAGAAAAACCAGCAGTTGCATTCCCAAACAAAACATGTATGGATGTACTAGAAATGTTGCAAAAGGAGTTTCAAACTAGATTTAAAGAGCTTCGTCTCCATGAACAGCAGCCTTACTAATTTCTATGCATCTCTCCCCTCAGAGACATATCATAATCTCAGGAACCATGCGCTCAAAATTGCAACCATCTTTGGCAGCACCTATGTCTGTGAGCAGACTTTTTCCCGAATGAAACATCTGAAATCTCCAATCAGATCCAGACTAACTGATGAACACTTGCATCACTTGCTATGACTAGCAGTGACAAATATGGAACCTAACATTGACCATCTCATTAGCCAAAAGCAGGCCCATAGTTCACATTGAAATATTATTTGTTTTTGTTGATTACAATTGTTCTTCATTTTAAATATTGCATTCTTTTTCCTGTTTTTTGTGCACTACTACAAATAAAATATGTGCAGTGTGCATAGGAATTCGTTCATTTTTTTCCAAACTATAGTCCGGCCCCCGACAGTGTCTGAGGGACAGTGACCCGGCCCCCTGTTTAAAAAGTTTGAGGACCCCTGCTCTAGCCTGTGCAGATTCTGATGACCTTCCAAGCTTTTAGCTTGGCACCATCAAACTAGTTATATTTGTCATCATTATCTGGGATAATTAAGATCTCTGATATCCCAGATAATACAAGCTTTTCTTGCTGTCAGACCTCAGTAATTTGCATGTATTGGCAGTGCACTTTTTAGTACGTACAGTTCTGTGAGGCTTGTTTAACCCATCTTTATAGAGGCATATCTGGACAGGAATCAGATTAGCTGTATTTATGTAGTGCTGCCAGAGCTACTCAACCTCCTGGAAATGGAAATATAAAATGAAAACACTTCAATGACTGGAGTTAAACAGCTGGAATTCAGCAAATTTTACGCTAAGTCATAGCCAAGTTGATCAGAAAACCAGGGGAAGGAGGAAAGGGGAGGAGACTGAAATGGATCCATTCTAAAAGGTAGCCAGCTGTATCTGTCACTCTTAAATGTACTGTAGCTTCTAAGACAAAGTCTTCCAAGCTTCACAGGTAATCCTTTAACTTAGCTCTTATTATTAGAATGTTTTACTTAACGTATATGTTAAACTCTCTTTTGTGTCAATTTATGTCCATTATTTCTTGTTCCATCCACAATGGATAGACAGATTATCCCTTTCTTTTTAGAAACATTTTACCTATTTATAGACTATTATATCTCTTCCTGACTCTCTGAATTGACATTGGTGAAATCTTCTGGGAGAACTTGCTGTTGGAAACTTGTTTATTTGCAAAGAGTAATTATCCAAAAACAGTGAAGAGTTGACTTCTAGGAATAATGAAGATACATCAGCCACAGTTGAATTTTCTAGGAATTACTAAAGTTTTTTAACTTAATCATAATCTTGTGCTTTGAAATGCACAGCTGCCTTATTTCTGTGCATCTGCCATAATACAGTCGTCTCTAGGGTCATCATGCGTCATGCTTTTCCTTTCTTTTCCTATGTCTGTGGTTGAAGACTTCCTTTTGGCCTTCTTTTAAGATCCTTACTGTAGAGGAATGGTTAGAGAGCCGCGGACATGGCTGCCTAGCAGGCCTGCTCAATTCCAGCCTTCAGGTTTCAGTGAAAGAACAAAGGGACTGCTAACTAGGAGATAAGGAAGTAGACCAAGGTCAGAGGGAATAAAAGAGCTGTTGAACTAAAAGGATGAGCTAAACAAGTAAGGGGGGCTGTAAGGGTCTTAGTTAGATCATTGTCTACCAATTAGGAGCCTGTGTAATTACATCACTAACCGTTAGAATCATATAAATGTACTGCATGTAAGCTAATACTGGTGATACAGATGGCTAGTATATGTGGGCTGTGTATGTTTTTTTTTTTTTTTCTCCTCCTCTTTCCATACCAGGAAGGTCTAGAACAAAGAATAAAAGGTAATTTCTGTCTTTTTGTCAGTAACTATCAATAGCATGGTCCCATGGTTATTGCAAAAGTCGTGCCATGTACCTGCATACACAGTACTATTTTAAACTTGGCAGTGCAATATAGTAGTTTGGTGCTTTTAAAAATTCTTCCTGAAAGTTTTTTAATCCTAACAGACTTTTGTATAATTTTTTGTAATAGTGACGAAATAAATGCCTTCTAGTTTTGATTTTTTCACACGTTGGTTTTGGTTTATGTTCTCTTTTGTTGCTAGTACCTTTGTGCTGGACAGTAGACTAGATAAGTCTTCATAAATTAAGTATAGCTGCAGTATTTGCTTGTCACCTCCAATTTTCTTCCAGAAAGGCAGTTCTCACTGATCTCTAAATGATGCATCTTCTGATTTTTCCATGGCCTTCATTTTATTTTACTTGCCAGTCCTGTACAGCTACATAATTGAAACCCCTGATTTGATCAGAAATTGAATAGATGAATCATATCACATTCATCTGGTAAGAACAGTTATAGAGGAAGTTAATCATGTATATCAGAAAATCTTTCTGAGCAAACATGTTTACTGCACCTGGTACTGTTTTCCATGTTTGTATAAATTGCCTGTGTACATATGAGTAGTAGTTAAACTTTCAACTTAAAAAATTATCTTGTTCAGCCTAGAGAAGAGACGGCCTAGGAGGGATCTGACAATCTTCCAATACTAAAAAGGTAGCTATAGAGAAGACGAAGGTATTCTCTTCACATGTTGACAGGACAGGAGGGCGCCAGTTGCTTCAGGGAGAGTTCTGTCTCAATATTAAAAAAAAAAAAAAAGTTCTTCACCATGAGGACATTTGAACATGCTAGAAATATCCAAACTTGAAACCTGGTCTTTAGATCAGGTTATCCAGGGCCTTTTCAACAGAAGGTGGGACCAGGTGGTATCCAGGAGTCACTGCCAACTGAATCTTTTAAAACAAAGATTGAGGGAGTTGCATTTTAACTTTCTTGCTAACTTTTAGTTTTCTTCATTAATTGCAAAGGCCTACTTTTTAAAATCTACATTAATATTATAAACTGGCCTTGTTGGTTCCTTGAAAAGTATATTGGTTGGAATGCTTTTCCTTTGTAGGTTATGAATTGAACAACTATGCTTTTATATATGTGCATGTATATATATATATATATATGAATATATATGATAGTTAAAATAGGATCAATAGCAGTAATATGAGCGCCATCACTAGGTGTAGTACTTTGACACCTACAAATGTTTTTGCTAATACTGATTTACATGGAAAATGTAACACTTGTTTGTGTGCTGACATACATTAGCATCCACATGTTCTATGCTTGTAATGATACTGTGTCAATGTGTTTATATGTTGCATTTAGTCATTTGACAAGACTTGCCAGTAGCCTTTGGGTTGAACAGTAATGTGTTCTTATTTTTAAGAATGTAGTCATATTTTAAATGCCTATTATTCATGTTTTGTTCTTTTATCAAGTTTCCTGTGGAGAAGTATTTGTTCTGCTTCTGTTCAGAGAAACATAGAGTTCACATCAACTTCATTTGCTAAAATGCTTTCTCTGCACTTCAATTTCAGTTCTCCTTGCAAACAGATATGACCAGAAGGCAGTTAGAGTATGAGGCAAGGCAAATCAGAGCTGCAATGGAAGAACAACTAGGTACTTGTCAGGACATGGAGAATCGAGTACAGGTATGTCTGGGTAAACCTGGTTCATCTTGTTGTAAAAGAAAGTACTACAGAAGTGATACCGGAATTTCTGAGCAAGTCCTTTAACAAGCTTCAGCTAGAAGGTGAAGCTAAATGCATATGGTAGGTGGCTGGCCAAATTTTAAGTGCATTCAAGCAGGAGAATAAATGAAATCTCTCTAAGAAGCAATTTGAGTGTAGTTATATGGCTATGAAAGTGTTCATAAAGTAGCTACTTCCTCACATTCTTTATTAATCTTAGCGTGGGGAAGGAGGAACCCATAGGCATATGTTAATTCAGTAAACCAGTCTTCCATCCTTTTGGTAGTTATCACAACTCTTTTATTCACAATGCGAATGTGTAACGTGTAATACTAATACACAATATAATTTTCATAAGATTAAAAAATAAGAAGAGGAAACGACTGTATCCTCATGTGCTCTTCTCTTGAATTTGGCTGGTAATTCCCCCAGGGTTTCATTATACCAAGGATAGGTGCCAAATCTGTGTAGAACTTAATTGATGTGTAAATACATAAGAGCAAATTCTAGGTTACTCCTCTGTAGTGTTCAAATGTATAAACTGAACCAGTCCTATCTGGTAAGTATGGTGAACTTGCTTGTTTTTTAGCTTTCCTTTTGCTCTGTATTTTCATTCTTCCATGACTGTGATATGAAGCACAATGTAAAATGTAATTTGGAGGAAGACAACAATTCAACTATATAAAGGCTGGCATTGCAGACAATTCTGTGTTACAGATTTTGCACATTTGTTATATTTATTCTGTGAGAATGGATAACCTACTATTGCCTGAGAAGTTCCTGCTATAACCAGCCTGTTCTTTTTCCAGCTTGTACACCATTTGACTCCTGGTCGACTGAACACCTTAGTTTCCCTGCAATACAAATAATGAATGAACAGAAAGAAGGAATGGTCTGATGTTTATATTTCTGAACTAAAATTTGGGATATACTGATTGATTTCTTGGTCCTTTTGAGGACTTGATCATTGATACTGGACAAATCATGTAATCTTTACATTTCTTTCTTCTGGGGAAAAAAGTCTCTGATTTTAGGTGTACAAAAATGCATATACATACTTGATTTCTCTCGATCTCTTTATTTCATAAATTTCTAGTTACATAGAAAGAAACTCAGTTTGGTGGAAAAAAAATGAAATCATGCTTAAAGAGAAAGAAAAGGTGTGTTCTGTCAGTCGTGTATCATCTCACCAATGTACAATTATTCCCAGTAATGTATTTTTATTATCTTTCTTATGCTTAAGAATTTTCTGATCCAAGAGAGGAGAGATATGATTTGTTTATCTGCCTCATGCTGTGGTGAGGCCTCTGTGTGTGCTGTTAAAATGTTATTGACCTTTTTTTTTTCCTGATATTTTGCTTTTCAAATTCAAATATAGTTTATAGGTTACTATATAGGTGATAAATGGGGCCGAGTCTGGTTGGAGGCCTGTGGCCAGTGATGTCCCGCAGGGGTCTGTACTGGGCCCACTGCTCTTCAACTTGTTCATCAATGACTTGGACGAGAGCACAGAGTGCACCCTGAGCAAGTTTGCAGATGATACCAAACTGGGAGGAGTGGCTGACACTCCCGAGGTCTGTGGTGCCATTCAGAGAGACCTAGACAGGATGGAGAGTTGGGCAGAGAGGAACCTCATGAGGTTCAACAAGGACAAGTGTAGGGTCCTGCACCTGGGCATGAATAACCCCAGGCACCAGTACAGATTAGGGGTTGACCTCCTGGAAAGCAGTTCTGCAGAGAGTGATTTGGGAATCCTGGTTGACAAGAAGTTAACCATGAGTCAGCAATGTGCCCTCATGGCCAAGAAGGCCAATGGGATCCTGGCCTGCATCAGGAGGAGTGTTGCCAGTAGGTCGAGGGAGGGGATCCTCCCCCTCTACTCAGCTCTGGTGAGGCCGCACCAGGTGTATTGTGTGCTATTCTGGGCTCCCCAGTACAAGAAGGACATTGAGCTTCTAGGGAGGGTCCAGCGGAGAGTCACGAAGATGATTAAGGGACTGGAGCATTTGTCATATGGGGAAAGACTAAGTGAGTTGGGCCCGTTTAGTCTGGAGAAGAGAAGGCTGAGAGGAGATTTGATTATCATGTTCAAGTACCTGAGGGGTGATTGTAGGGAGGATGGGGCCAGGCTCTTCTCCATGGTGGCCAGTGACAGGACGAGGGGTAATGGGTGTAAGTTGAAACACAGGAAGTTCCACCTCCATGTGAGGAAGAACTTCTTTCCTGTGAGGGTGCCAGAGCCCTGGCACAGGCTGCCCGGAGAGGTTGTGGAGTCTCCTTCTCTGGAGATCTTCATTTGGGTAAAATGTTGGGTAAATGTTGTTGTTTTAACTATGTATCTGTTTTTAACCTACCTATTATGCAAGAGAATTGTATTTAATCAGTTCAGTTTGTATCCTGCCCAGTTTTAAAGTAAAATAATGCCAATTTATTCTCAAGCTAATACAGGGATGTATCACTTGCTGCATTCAGTTGTTTCACAGAATCATATTGCATCCATGCATCCTGTGCACAGTATAACTTACGTGGATTACATGTATCCTGTAAAGGTGTTTTTGTTTTTTCAACATTACATTTACTAACCACAGAATGATCGCAGTGGGAAGTGAGTGGCAATATGACTAAAAAAGACTCAAATTAATTCAGAGATATCTATAAAATCCCAGATAAGCCCCCCAAAATGTATGCAACTTTCTTTTTACTAACCCTCTACAGTCTTTGAGATTTTAAAGAACGGAAAATATTCAGAGGCTATGCTTAGGAACTATAAATTCTTAATTATAAAAACTATAAATAAACTTAGGAAATATAATTTTAAAAAATCTGTGTAAGGCAAGTAGAATTTTAACATTGAGCTGTAAGCGTGAAATAATTTGTTTAAAAATCTGCTCAGAATGTTAGCTTCAGAAACAAAAAGAAATGTGTAAGTTTACTGAAGCATTTTTCTATACCTCAGCTTGTACTGTGTGACCATCTAATCTTATATCCAAATTAGTGTCAATTATATTAAAAACCCAACTACCCATTCTATTTTGAAAATGTTTACCATCATGTCTATGTTTTATTGCCATTTCTGCAATTATCACATGAATGAAGTAGTTCTGTTTTGTAGGCAGCTATATTTGCAATGGACTCTTCATATTGTCATATTATGTAATAACTATACGAAATTTTTAAATAAAAATCAAACATGAAAATGCATTCATTTCAGGTGAGAGTGACAAGGATTCAGCAGATAGAGAAGGACATCCTTCATATACAACAGCTCCTGCAGTCAGAAGCAGGTGAAGCAGAGGTTAGTGAGCAATTACTTGCTTTATTTTGGCTAGGGCATATATATATATATATATATATATATATAAATACTGTTTACATGAATCACTTATGGACAGCCTTATTTACATTAGGAAGTGATGACACTGGTCGTGATTTAGTCAATGTACGTAGGCAGAGTGTAACTGTTTTGGGAATAAAATTTGACAGTATGTTACTCTTATCAATGAACTGAGGGTGGGACACTTTGACTGTTTTCTGTGCTACTGTTGCATTTTCATTTATATTGATATATCAGTAATTTCAATAAAAAGGCCAAAGTATACTATATCATAGAGACCGAGACTGAGTCTTGGATTTAGCAAATTGTATAAATTAGTAGTACTTTTCTAAATATGAATTTCGGATAAGCAGCTTCGTGGTTTCCTTATATTTTGAGAGAAGATTTAAAAAAAAAAAGTGCATATGGCTTTTGTCAGACTTAATTATAGAAGCCTTGCATACCTTTAGTGTTTAAGTATTGGGTCCTATATTTAGGACTACGAGATAATATTTCCTGTACCTTACAAAGTTTGTAGTAGTGACTGCTATTAGCAAAAACTACACTCACAGTGGAAATTAATTTGCAAATTCAACTCCATTTCTTATGCTGTAACTTAACTATAAATTGTATGTTGAACCCGAAATGTTTTACAGTTTGTCTTCAGTCAGAGTAACTACTGTGAAAGTTCAGGGCAACTTTAAATTGCTAAGAGGATGTAGATTTTCCCCCTGTCAAAAGCAAATGATTTCATAATTACAGAATTCTGTGTGTGTGTGTGTAGGGGACAGAATCTGTTATTCATAGAATCGTTAATGTTATTGCAAAGGAAACTGACAGTAGTGTCTATAATTAAAGTTGCCTAGTGTTTTGACACTTTAGCGGCAATTTTGTTTGATTTGTGCCATAGGATATGGCTTTTAAAAGTGGTGTGAAAGCAGTGAGCTATTACAATATCTAGCAGCTGTCAACTTCCTTGGTGGATCAGCTAAGCAGTTCAGTACCTGGAAGTCATTTCTCTGTGCCTTACCGCATGCTGCCTGGCAACCTCCCCATAGCTGCATTTGACTGAGCAACCAACACCACCTCATTCATATCTGCTCCCTTGACATCATCTGACTGCAAGCCAGTAGTGCAGATGCAGTTCTGCAAATAACATGCAGAGAAGAGTAGGTATTTCAAGAACTAAAAAGTTGTAGGGTAGTGCTGAAATGGGAAGAATGAGTTGATCAGCAGACTGAGGAAGTACATGGTCTTAGGTAGAGGTCAAGTTATGGGCATAGAAGTAATACAAGATGTCATACTCTTTAAATAAAGAGAAGAATTTTGCTAATGCTTAGAATTAAATATGTGCAATATTGTACAAGAGGTATGAACTTAGTCTGAATAGCCTTAAATACAGCTCTGTCACCAGTGCTTTCTCCTCTGTACTGACATTTCCTGGTATCAAGAAAAAAAGGTAGTAACAGTCAAATTTCAAAGTCTAACTAAAAATATAAACCTGAGATATTTACTATATTCTTATGCTGTATCTGACAGTGATATAGTAATCTGACTCGAATGTACTTTTTATGTCTATAAGAAAAAAAACAGCAGCAGCAATAATAAAATCCATAGCTTATCTACTGATTTCCTTGTCCCCTGTGGTGATGCCAGTCACTATGCAATCTAAATGAAATATGTATCATATTACACAACTGAATATAATACTGTACCCTAGAAAAAAACATGTAGATAATGCAGCAGAAAAAAAAAATGTCCTACCTTTTAGCACATTGTAATTCACTTTCAAGTTAGACCCTCTAAAACAAGAATCTTGACTGTTGGGTACAAATCTGAAATTATATCTAAAAGAGAAAAAAAAGCATTTCTTATGGGGTTTTTAATTTCTTATAGTGGCATGGGCCCTTCTGTCATAATAGCTGTCATTTGAAATATATGAAATGTTTCCATTAAACACTGATGTAGATAAAAGATATAGGTTTTATTTTGTGCAGAGATTATGCCCAACAAAGCTCTATATTATTTTGATAATGCCCCGTGATGGTTAGGAGTTTCATTAATTATTTGACTAACTAGAATTTTTTTTTCCTTTATGATTTTTTTAAACATTCTTGCATATACTTGTACAGATATAGTTTTTGGATCTACTATGCAGCTATGGTTAAAAAAACATTTTCTGGTTACTTAGAAAATAAAGTATCTGTATTTTTTAATACACAGAAATTGATGCAATAGATGTGTAGTGTTAAAGAATTAATGTCTTATGCTTAGAAAAGTCATTATTCCCAATAACTACATAAGGGACTACTTTCGCAATTTATTTTTTCAGGGGACTCAGTGAAGTTATACATGATAGGTTATCTTAGCATCAGGGATTAAGGCCTACTATTCTTGCAAATTTCACAAATTACCCAGAGATTAGTCTTTTCTTTTTCCTAGTAAATACAGAGGAAATTAATAATTGACAAGTGATAGCTGCTGTCCACTTGAGAAGCATCTAGAGCATAGTGACAAGATGGAGGTTGCCTTTCTGTCTTCCTATAATAGGAACTTGCAATCTCTCACCATTTTGCTACAAAAGTGAACAGGCATACTCAGTAACTTCAAAACTTAGCTACTACTGTAGTATAATACTAGAATTCAGAAATGACAGAGGCCCCTAGACCCGTCTAATGCCTCCTGAGAATGACCACTCATCATTTAAGTGAACATCTGCAGAGGAGGTTTTTTCAGAAAACAGAGAGAAAGGGAAATTTTATTAAGATGTACAGTATTTCAGTTTTACCAAGGCCTTGCAGATGAATCATGAGAAACAATTTTCCTACCTGCATCTAACATGGAGCTTTCAAAGGGCAAATTCAGGAGAAATGGCCTTTGAAAATATGATTAGGTTGATCAATAGCAGATTGTTTACATTTAATTTGTGGCAAAGTGGTTACCTCTGCACTGTTTGCCATTAAAATGTAGAAGGTTTCTTATTGTGTGGGTATCCTGCTATTCACCTGGAAAGTGTTTGCGTTTGAATGTGAAGTTTAGTCTTAGTCACTCGCCTTAGTCTCCAATAAATGCATAGATCATGTGACATGACAGAGAAGACAGTTGTTTGCTCCAATTCTGTTGCATTTCTGATAGCAATATGAGCACAGCTGGTGGAGAAGGGTGTTGCTGTGTCTCCCTGCAAATTCTTTGTTTTGCAGGGCTATAATCCTCTGAGGACATGCTTCGCTTTAATCTTGCAATTTTGCTGAGAGACTCAGTCTTAGCTGTTAATTATTGAGACTAGAGGTTATAAAATACAAAGCACTATTCAATGGCTTTGTGAAGATGCAGCATTGATCCATTTAGAGTTGAGAGAGCTTTGAATGGTAATGTGCACTTCATTTCTGTATATAATTCCATAAATTCTTGTATTAACAGAGGGCACCTCAAAGCAAGCGTGATCCAGGCTCACATGATACAGAGGAACAGAATGAAGGTCAAGGAGCAGCAATCAGCATGGCAACCACTGGTACTGGTCAGGTAAATCCAATGCTTAACTACTTTTTCTGCATAGAAAATTTTCCTAATATCTAACCTGTAACACCCTGGCACAACTTGAGATCATTTCCTCTTGTCCTATTTTCAGTACTCTGGAGAAGAGATCGACCTCCGCCTCACTACAGCCTCCTTTCAGGTGGATGTAGAGAGCAATAAGGTCTCCCCTGAGTCTCCTCTTCTCCAGACTAAATAACCCCAAATACTATAAGCAAATACTGTAAGAAAAAATGTTCGTTTTTGTTTCTGGTGCGCCTAAAAATCATAGAAGTTACTTCATAGTGTCTTCAATATAGTTTTTCAATTCAATATATATTTTATTGAAAAAAAGAAACATGTTCAGCATTCCAAATAGTCTCACAATGTTGCTTTGTAAATTACGCTAATACTTCATGTAGGTAATATATTTACCTAAATGTATGTAAAAGGGTCAAGAACTCTTGGAAATGGTCTTCTCCCTCTTAGAGTTGGTATAGGAAAAAGTCACTACAAACAAAGAGCGGGCTCAGGACAATGGGGCAGACTTCAGTATTGTAAGGCTCTTAACTCAGCTGTGAGATAAGATGGAAGCTTGCCCAGCAGAGCAGGGAAGCAAACCCAACAGTATTCCCTTACAGTGCTCTCTGTTTAAACATATTTTAAGTGCCGCAAACTGAATGAAATCTTCTTGGGAGGGTGGGCTATAGTAAGGGAAACCTCACAGAAGGGAAGCAGAGAGGAGAAAAAAAAAAAAAAAAAGAGAGACAGAGAAAGAGGATAAGATGGAGGGAAAAAATAAGGAAAAATGTAAGTACACAAAATGGTTTAAAAAGCAAAGAAGCATATAGCTTACTTTATAGCTTTTAATTAAGTAAAACAAATTCACCGTTTTGATATGGACAAATTCAAGTAGGGTTGCTTCTTGTCAAGAAGTAAAACTAGAAGATGCTTTTTTTTCTCTCTGTATAAAAACATAATTAAGTTTTTTGCCAAGCCCTCTGTTTTTTTTTTTTTTTTTTCCTGGTGAAAATAGTAATTAGAAAAGACACACTGAAAAATAAAATTCTTCTTATATTGAATTTAGGGGAAATGAATAACCATGGCTAACCGTGACCATAATAGCTAAATTGTGGTGGGGGATGCTTATCTTAACCAAAACACATGCTATCAATTCATTATTATAAATATGATTGTGTTATACTATGCTGAAATTGAATCAGGAAATAGTGTTCTTGTTATACTCTGTCTTATATTGAATCATTGTTTAAATTTGTAGGGTTCTACTGCACAAATGGACCATGAGACAGCCAGTGTTATGAGCTCTAGTAGCAGCTACTCTGTTCCTCGTAGACTGACAAGTCATCTGGGTACCAAGGTAACCGAAGATTATAAACCACAGGTCGCTAATGTTACATTTCTACTAATACAATAACCTAATTGGTTTTGGTAGTAGTATTAATATTAATTGAATGTTATGTCCACACATACTAAATTTATGGAATTAAAAATTAAAAAAATATAAAATACTTTTTTTCAATACTTAAAATGTATGCACAGAAATCCTTTTTGTCCTTTGCCTGCTGATGATTAACAGAATTATTACAATAAGAAAATTATGATTTCAAGAATTGCCATGTACTTCTGATGTTTATGTATAATCCATTATGAAATCTAGCTCTTTTAAGAGTAGTCCTCGGAATACTTTTCAAAAGTCTGAATCCTCAAAATGGAGGCCATTGCTAAGAAGAAGGGAGGGGGGGAAGTAAGCCTTTCATGGTGATATATGTCTTATCATTCGCTCTATTAATAATTCAATAATTCAGATAATATGGCATCAAATAATAGAGAAAAAAATATACAAATTGGTCTTTGTAAGAAAAGTGAAGGGATATTGAAGAGGTCATCTAATGCATCTCTGCTTCCCAGTAAAGCATTAATTCTAACAAAAGTATCCTTGACAGCACATGACATCTATTTAATCTTTTATTAAAAACTATTGATAAGCAGTCTTCACCATTTTTTCCACTCTTACTACCATTATTTTTTAAATTAATTTAATTAAAAAAATTAATTCATTTAATCCTTGTGGGTAAGGATTAGAGGGCAGACTAATGTGAGAGACACTGTGGTGGGTGTCTGCTACAGGCCACCTGACCAGGATGAGGAAGGTGATGAGGCCTTCTATAGTCATCTGGATATTGCCTCTCAGTCACAGGCCCTGGTTCTCATGGGGGAATTCAACCACCCTGACATCAACTGGAAGGACAACACGGCCAGGCACAAACAGTCCTGGAGGTTCCTGCAGTGCGTCGATGATAACTTTTTGACGCAGGTTGTGGAGGAGCCAACGAGGAGAGGTGGGCTACTGGACCTCGTGCTAACAAATAGAGAGGGACTTGTAGGAGAGGTGAAGGTGGGAGGTAGCCTTGACTGCAGTGACCATGACTTGGCGGAGTTCAGGATCCAACGAGGAGGTGGCAGGGCTGTAAGTAGCCTTGCAACCATGGACTTGAGGAGGGCCAACTTTGGCATCTTCAGAGACCTCCTCAGAAGAATCCCATGGGCTAGAGCCCTAGAAGGAAGGGGGGCCCAAGAGAGCTGGTTAGTTTTCAGGTGGTACTTCCTCCACGCCCAGCAACAGTGCATCCCTGTGTGTAAGAAGTCAGGCAGAGGGGACAGGAGACCTGCGTGGATGAGCAAGGAGCTTGTGGCAATGCTCAAGCAGAAGAAGACGGTATACAGAATGTGGAAAAAAGGACAGGCCCCCTGGGAGAAATAGAGGAACGTTGTCAGGGAATGCAGAGATGCGACAAGGAAAGCTAAGGCACGTTTGTAACGCAGTCTGGCAAGGGACATTAAAAATAACAAGAAAAACTTCTTCAAATATATTAACAGCAAAAGGAAGATCAGGGAAAATGTGGGTCCGATGGTGAATGGGGTGGGCACCCTGGTTAGGAATAACACAGAAAAAGCAGAGTTGCTGAATGCCTTCTTTGCTTCGGTGTTTACCAAGGGCAGCCCTTTAGAGCCCCAGGCCCGAGGGACAAGAGAAGAAGTCGGGGGAGAGGAAGACTTGCCCTGGGTAGAGGAAGATTGGGTCAGAGAGCACCTAAGGAACCTCGATACCCACAAATCCATGGGCCCTGATGGGATGCACCCCAGAGTGCTGCGGGAGCTGGCAGATGCCATAGCTAAGCCGCTCTCCATCATCTTTGAAAGATCCTGGAGAACGGGGGAGGTGCCGAAAGACTGGAAGAAGGCCAATGTCACGCCAGTCTTCAAAAAAGGCAAGAAGGAGGACCCAGCCA
>NW_010578127.1:42822-63334 GCF_000705375.1 Tinamus guttatus
TGCATTAAGAAGAGCATCTCCAGCAGGTCGAGGGAGGTGATCCTGCCCCTCTACTCAGCCCTGGTGAGGCCGCATCTGGAGTATTGTGTCCAGTTCTGGGCTCCACAGTACAAGAGGGATGTGGAGCTTCTGGAGAGAGTCCAGCGCAGGGCCACAAGGATGATCAGGGGCCTGGAACATCTGCCCTATGAGGAGAGGCTGAGGGAGCTGGGCCTGTTCAGCCTGGAGAAGAGAAGGCTGAGAGGGGATCTTATCAGTGTTTATAAGCACCTCAAGGGAGGCAGTGAGGAGGATGGTGCTGGCCTCTTTTCAGTGGTGGCCACCGACAGAACTAGAGGAAACATCCGGAAACTGAAGCATCAAAAGTTCCACATGAACTTAAGGAAAAAATTTTTAACAGTGAGGGTGACAGAGCACTGGAACAGACTGCCCAGAGAGGTTGTGGAGTCTCCTTCTCTGGAGATCTTCAAAACCCGCTTGGACGCAGTCCTGTGCCACGTGCTCTAGGTGACCCTGCGTGTGCAGGGGGATTGGACTAGATGATCTCTAGAGGTCCCTTCCAACCTTAAGCATTCTATGATTCTATGAATATTTTTTACCTGCATTTTCCTTGTTGTCAATGGGAATTGGATTCACTTTTTGCCTTTTGAAGCAACCTTTTACATACTTGTAGTATATTTCAAATTTACTGAAAAATTCGAGATGAAGCTCGATATGCAATAGGGAGTGTCCTCAAAATATGAGCAGCATAGAAAGAGGAAAGAAAGCACTAATTTTTAACACAGTTGAGTTCCTGAACTACTGAAGTTTATGCTACCTCTGGCATCAGTTGTCAGACAAATTATCCTTGTAGGACTGAGCACACTCTCCTGAGAAACAGCAGGGTGTTTTGGCTTGACATAGTATTAAGTTACATTTGTCCTTAAAACTGTTATAATGTTGTCATTTCTGCCCTGCACTGTATGCATGCACCAAATGGAGGTAACATTAGCTGGAGTGTCTGTTTGCAACTTTCCATAACAAAATGGAAAATTCCTAAAAGGTGCAGAGAAGGGGGGAGTCCTGAATGCAGGAAAAGGGACTGTGTCAGGAAGGAAACAAACAATTAGGTTCAACTTAGTGAACTTAAGAGAACCTAGCCTTCCATGAGAAGAAAGAAAGCAGTAGAGGAATTATATTTACAGGTGCAGACACACCTCTGTGTGTAATATACATACACACAAACACTTATATATTTATATAAAACATGTCTTTTTCTGTACTATATGTGCCATAAGTCTGGAGGCCAGATTTTGATGGCTTCTATAGGTTAGTCTCTGAGAAAAATTTATCTTCCAAATCTAAATTGCTGTAGATTAAACCTGATGTTTAAAATCTCTGTCGAGAGGCATTTGTAAAGCAGATTAAATTCCTTTCAAGAATCCAGGTGGATTGTCTTAATACAGTATTAAATTTTTCCAGTCTAGGACATCAGGATCTCCAGACTGGGAAGCAAGACTGTGATAAAATTGGTTCTAAGACTATTATTTCAGTGGTTTTTGCATGTCATCGTACAACTTTACAAATTTTAAGATTTGCATTGTTTCAGCAATTCTATAATGTTTAGAAAAATACATATTAAGACTTGCTGCTTATTCTACCCATTGCCATTCAATTTTTCTGTAACTTTTTCAGAGACATAAGAATTATCTCTGAAGAAATAACATCAAATCATTCATTGATTTGGTAACCAATACAAAAAATGTCGTTATTATTAGGAAACTCTGTCCAACAGACCACAGGTGTCTCTCCTTGTTGAGTTCGTATATTCTAAGAAAACACACCTACTGCTACTTGGCAGTTCCCTTTCATAGTTTCTGTATGTTGTGCTGTGCGTTAAGATGTTACTGTTATTGTTGGCTTTAGGAGCTTTGGCTGTCTAGATTATTATCTAATGTTATCTTGTTCGTTATAATGTTTCTGTTAAAAGTTTGTTAAAAGAACCAAATACGTTTTTCAATCTGAAGTTACTGAAGAAAGTGGAATGGGAAAGATAGACCTGAAAGTGCATTGGCCACTGTATTATATGACAACTAAGGGAACCCCTCAAAATTGCTATTTTTGAATTGAAATTTGGTTATTTTGAGTTTAATGTGTAATGCTGGTTTTCTAATGGCTTGATTTAGTATGACAAATGCTTAGTACTTTATGTTGAATATTATTAAACGAGCATTGGTTTGTTCCATTTGTTTTATCCATGTAAACTTGAAGGAAGTTTAATTGACCTTTTTGACAAATTGACAAAACTAACACCAGTTTCGTTAGCTGTAAATAATTTGGCCCATGTGCATATTTTTTATCCTAAGAAAATGACTATTTCAAGGAACCAGATTTAAAGGAAATTTTGTGTGTGTGTGTATGTAAGGTGGGTTTTTTTGTTTGTTTGGGTTTTTTTAAGTTCCATGTACATTAATTTTAATCAGTCTTATCTTCTGTCTAGGATAACTGTATTACTTCCACATATCAAATATTTTTTCACTGAAGAGCACCTTTAACTGGAAGTGAGACTCATACAGAATATAATTTTGAGATAAAATTCATTTAAAATATATTCTAGCATTTCCAAGCTAAAGCACTTTCATAAGTATGTTTCTTTAGTCCTCTGTACAATGAAAAAGTTAGAAGTCTTCATGATTAGTCTTGTAGATTAATATAGTTAGATATACTTACCACCCAGTTATTCTAGACATTTAACCACTAAGTGAGATTTATTAACATTATAAATGGTGAAGAACTGATAGTGCTTATTAATTATTTCCAATTGGTACAAATTCTGGCACCTTTATATAAATACATTTTCTTTTTGTTCTTTCATGCCATTCAGAACTTCATTTTAATCTAATTTAATATGTATTTTCCTTAAATGTAACTGTATTTTTAAAATCATTTGACCTGCAGGTGGAAATGGTATACTCATTGTTGTCGATGCTTGGTACTCATGACAAGGATGACATGTCACGAACTTTGCTAGCAATGTCTAGCTCCCAAGACAGCTGCATAGCCATGTGTCAGTCTGGATGTCTTCCCCTCCTCATACAGCTTTTACATGGCAACGAAAAAGACTCTGTCTTGTTAGGAAACTCTCGTGGTAGTAAAGAGGCCCGTGCCAGAGCCAGTGCTGCACTGCATAACATCATTCACTCCCAGCCTGATGATAAACGAGGCAGACGGGAAATCCGTGTGCTCCATCTTTTGGAGCAAATCCGTGCGTACTGTGAAACATGCTGGGAATGGCAGGAGGCACATGAACAAGGCATGGACCAAGACAAAAACCCAAGTAAGTTCTGTGAACTGTATACAAATGTTTTAAAAGATGGTTTGAAAACACTGAGTTAAAAAAAAATCAAATTCAAATCTGATTACTTGTTGAATATACGTTAGGTTTCTTAAAAAAATAAATAAAGTATATACTTTAAGTTGAGGTAGTACAAGGAAATAGTATCTATTACATCTCTTAATTCAGGACATAGGCATTTCCCTTAGGAGAGGGAACAATTTAAATAATCTCACTCTAGGCTGTTCATTATAACGTAAACTATTATGTAAAATGTTGTACATAATAAATATTTTTGTATTAAACTACCAGAGAAGTGACAATAAGTGAATTAGAGTTTTCTCAGAGAACAGCTGTTAAAAAAAAATCCACCCTTCTGTATTACCTAACTTCTTTTTCTGAATTTAAGGGAAGTTTAGAGTTGCTGTTTTTAAAATATATGCTGTAGACCTTTATGTCAGTAAAATTACTGAAATTGGTGAACTCTGTCATGGGTGTCAGAGTTGAGTGCAAGAATCATTTCGCAGAAGTGGAGCTCTGAATGAGTTGTACCAATACAAATTTTGCTTTTTTGTCTAGTTACAAAATTATAAACTTTAGAGTTCTCAGGAAATAAAGGATTTAGTTAACCATTCATAAGGAGATGCCTTCAGAAATTTGTTGATTTGTGTCACTAAGCTTATTATTTTTTTCTAATTAATTAGATATTTTTTTTTGTACTTGAAGTCATATTTCTTACCAATATATGCATTCAGAATTCTCATTCAGATTTTTTTTTTTTCTTCAATAAAAGTCTTTGGAGCATCATCTCTTCAGTGTACTTACTCTAGTACATAGATGTAATCTTGGGCCTTAGTGTATACACATTTATTATTAGTGTTCCTAATTAGTTTTCTGTTCTTGTATCTTCCCAGTAATCCAAACCATTAAAAAAATAGCAATTAATTTATCCTAACATTAGATTATTTTTGGAAAGCTTACAATCCAGACAAAATAATAGACCTATGAAATATTAATTATTACCTATTTCTGTATCAGTGCCAGTTCCAGGTGATCATCAGATCTGTCCTGCAGTATGTGTTTTGATGAAACTTTCATTTGATGAAGAACACAGGCATGCAATGAATGAGCTTGGTAAGATCAACTGTTTTTCTCTAGTTTTCTTTGAAAAGCTTGCTAGGAATGCCTTTTTTTTAATTATTATTATTATTTTTTTACCACTCGTTTAAACAATCATGAGTTCATTTTTATCAGTAGTTGCCCTGTCAGCGATTGATGCAATTTAAATTAACTTATAGCTAGATGGTTTCCCACTGGACGGGTTATTACGCAGGTTATTTTTTTTTTCCTGACATGATCTGTGAATTTTGGAAGAGTATTATTATCATGGAAATATTTGTGATTTTTTTAGATATATTGGAGACTAATTCTTGGGGAGACCAATTCTTGGGAGAATAATGCATATGGATAAGTTTGTGTGTAATAACAGACTAAACTTTGTAATCTATCCTCTGCCAATTCTGTGCCACTTGTTGTTATCAGTGAAATATTCTATGTATTTTTTCTGTGAAAACAAAATCCAGTAATAATTATTAAATTAATAATTACCAGGTTTTCTGAATAGCCTTTTATGTAATTGGTGTGCATCCATCTGCCAAATGTGATTTTTTTCACTCCTGTTCCCACCTGTCCCCCAGCATCTCAATCATGCTGCCAAGCCTTTTAGTTTGTACTAAGCACAGAACTCAAGATCCAGAGTCAGTATTTAACCGTATATTTAAGAAATTATTTATTTTTCTGAGACTTTTGGGTTTCACACATTTGAAATTACACTTGCGTGTAAAGAAACAATTTGCTCATGGATGTGTGCACACTATTTTTGCAGTAGACTTGGATAATTTCTGTTTGTTTGCCTTTTTTTTTTTTTTTTTTTTTTTTTTAAAGGAGGGTTGCAGGCCATTGCAGAGCTTTTGCAAGTGGATTGTGAAATGTATGGACTTACAAATGACCACTATAGTGTTACATTAAGAAGGTATGCTGGAATGGCTCTGACAAACTTGACTTTTGGAGATGTGGCCAACAAGGTAAGAGTAAAATTTAAAGCATACAATAATTTTGGTTCATAGCTATGTTTGAAATGTTGTTCTGAATTGTGTGTGATGAAAATCTTCAGGATAGTATATTAATTGCATTTGTCATAACAGAAATTACCTAAGAATTGTGCCATTCCATCTCTAACAGAGAATGCCACAAATCAAATATTATATCTCACATATATAATATCAACTTTCATATTAATTGAATTTACTTTTAATTTGTCAATGAAGCTCAGGATTTTATCTATTGGTTTTATTTCTGTATAAACAATACATTAGGTATTAGGTATTACATGGTTTTTAAAATAAGCTAATTTGGGCAAGACTGATTCATTTAATTTAGTTGTGTGTTGTCACAAATATTTTCTAGTATAACAGTTTTTCAGTTGCTTAAAAAGGCAATTTGTTCTTCGTGTGCCAGGAATGTTGACGTGTTTGTGTAAGTTCTATATTACTATCTGATAAAAGATTCACAAAGTTTACTTGAAAGGAAAAAGTATGATTGTGAAGCTCATAGGCAGCTACTAACAATGCATTACCAACTTACAGGTGAGTGGGTGAGTGTCCAATGTATTATCTGGACATACTGAAGATGTCTTGTAAACTCGTAGTGTTTCAGGTTTGGTCATATACATGTTATCAAAAATAAAAAAATAAGCACATCTTTAGGATGCTTATCTATCCGTTTCTAAGAGTTCTAGACCAAATACCTGTTTGCAGTTTATTTTACAAAGCTTTGTAGAACTTCAGAGATGAACTTAAAATATAAAAGCATTATGCACAATGAAGCTGCCTAATTTCCAATTAATTCTCTAATTCTCTCTTTTCTCTCTCTCTCTCTCTCTTTTTTTTTTTTTTTCTTCTGATTCCTAACAGGCTACATTATGTTCTATGAAGGGCTGCATGAGAGCTCTTGTAGCCCAATTAAAATCTGCAAGTGAAGATTTGCAACAGGTAACTGCCTTTGGAGATGAAATATTCCCTTAGCTTAGACATTTTCATCATCTTGTATCTCTTGCATTTCATTGAATTACGACATGGAATTACTATAGTTTTGCTCTTTCTTAACATATGCTTTTATTCTACCCATTTTGTGTCCCACAAGTTACTTTTGTGTTTGAATTCATATATTGTTTAATGTAATTGCTAGTGTCCTGTGAATCTTCATTTGTGCTCTGGGGCACTCTTCCCCCACTGTCACACAGGGCCTCCATCTCAGTGTGTGGTCTTCCTCTTATCGTTATCGCTTACTCTCTATCTCAGTCTTTCTCGTAGGCTCGCTCTCACAGACTTGGCCCCTCATCCGGCACTGGCCTCGCACTCACCTGCTCCCTCACGTGTGGCCTTCCATTTATCTCTGTTGGTTACTCTCTATCTCGCCCTTGCAGGCTCGTGCTTCCTTGCCCAGCCTGTGAGGAAGCTCGCTCCCTCACTGCCTCCCTCGCCCAGCCTCATGCTCACCTGTGCCCAACGCGCGGCCTTCCTCTTACCTCTGTAGGTTATTCTATCTCCTGCACGCTTGATCCCTCCTTCACGCTTGTTGCCTCTCTCCCAACTCTCGCGCACAACTCCGCTCTGCTCTCTCTCTTAGTTTTCCTCTCACGCGCGCATGCATGGCTCCGCTCTCTCTCTCGAAGGGAAGGGCTCTGGAGCGGACGCTCGTGCCGTGCCGGAGCACCTTGTCTAGAGGCGAACAACTGCGGCAAAAGCCACCAAATGAGAAAGCGTAGACAGCAAGAGGCAGCCCCAGCACCGACCCCCTTGCGGGCCGCCAGAGGCAGCTCTGACTCAGCGGGGGCAGAGCCAGCAGGGCAGGCGGGAATTCAAAAGCTGCCCCCAGGGAGCACGAGTGACTAGGAGTGCAGGGACCAGAGCTGGCAAACAGGGTGTGGTGCATCAGACAGGGCGTAGCGCGCCAGTTCGCACAGGCAGGAGGTTCAGGCAGGGGGCAGGGAGTCTCCTCCCAGGTGTGGAAAAGAATTCTCTCCACAGACTCTTCCACCAGTGGGAGATCAGGTGAAGTCATGGTCTCCACTTGACAGAGAGCTTCCACCAGGAAGACCGTGGCAACACAGACTGAACCACCACAGAAATGTGCAGCAGTCCAGGTTTCTAGCTGTGGGGAATGTCTGAGCCTCTCCGTGTTACTGGGGAGTAGCGAAAACATCGCCTGCCTTAGGTGTGAGCAGGTGGATGACCTGCTCAGCCTGGTGGTGGAGCTGAAGGAGGAGGTAGAAAGGCTGAGGGCCATCAGGGAATGTGAAAGAGAAATAGACTGGTGGAGCTGTGTTCTGCAGTCTTCCCAGGAAAGCCACTCTGAGAACCCCCCAATTCAGTCTGTAAATCCAGTACCCTCTTGCCCTAGGGCAGAGGGGGCAGAATTAACAGTATCGAGGGATGATCAACAATGGAAACAGGTCCCTACTCGAGGTGGCAGGAGAACCCTTCCACGGCCCACCTCGCCTCTACCAGCGACCGCTTCCAACAGGTACAAGGCCCTGGAACTTGGGGATCAGATAGATGAGATCATGATCCAAGGCCCATCTAGGGGGCTGTCTACAGACAGGCAGTCAGGTCCATGCCCTGAGCCTGCCCCCCATAAGGAGAAAAGGAGCACCCGGAAGAAGCGGCGGGTGATCATCGGGGGTGACTCCCTGCTACAGGGCACGGAGGCACCGATAGGTAGACTGGACCCCTTATCCAGAGAGGTCTGCTGCTTGTCAGGGGCTTGAATAAAGGATGTTACAGAGAGACTCCCAAGGCTTGTTCAGGAGGCTGACTATTACCCCCTGGTACTGTTTCACATGGGCACAAATGATGCCACGGGGAAACTGACGGATATCAAGCAAGATTTCAGAGCCTTGGGGATGGACATCAAAGGTATGGGAGCCCAGGTAGTGTTCTCTTCTATCCTGTCAACGAGGGGAATGTATTCAAGGAGGAGAAGGCAGATTTGGCAGATTAACAGGGTTTTGGCTTCTATGACCATGGGACTCTGTCTGATGACCACCAGCTAGTGGGGAATGATGGGAACCATCTCAGCAAGAGGGGCACATGTCTCTTTGCCAAAAGGCTGGCCAACCTGGTTAGGAGGGCTTTAAACTAGATGAGAAGGGGGAAGGGGAGTGTCACACAGACATGGCGATCAGTACCACACAGCCAATGTCAGATGGCTTCCAGCAGGAGTATGGCAGTGAGGAAGTGAGGATAGGATATGATTATAGAGGGTCCTCTTTCACCCCTCCTGGGGAACCTGCAGGCTCAATTACTTCCCTGAAATGTCTGTACACCAATGTGCGAAGCATGGGGAATAAGCAGGATGAACTGGAGGTCTGTGTGGTCCCAGTGTCATGATCTCATTGGAATCACAGAGACATGGTAGGATAGCTCACATGACTGGAGCGCTGCCATGGAAGGCTATGTGCTCTTTAGGAAGGACAGGCTGGGAAGGCGAGGTGGTAGAGTTGCTCTTTATGTGAGAGAGCAACTGGAATGCATGGAGCTCAACCTGGGAGTAGATGATGAGCAAGTTTAGCTTGTGGGTAAGGATTAGAGGGCAGACTAATGTGGGAGACACTGTGGTGGGTGTCTGCTACAGGCCACCTGACCAGGATGAGGAAGTGGATGAGGCCTTCTATAGTCAGCTGGATGTTGCCTTTCGGTCACAGGCCGAGAGAGGACCCCCTCTCTCCCCAAAAGAAGCATTTCAATAAAGCTATTTCTTTAGTAGGTTATTTCTTGTTTTTCAGGTCATTGCAAGTGTGTTAAGGAACTTGTCCTGGCGAGCAGATGTAAATAGTAAAAAGACTCTACGTGAAGTTGGAAGTGTGAAAGCGTTAATGGAATGTGCTTTAGAAGTTAAAAAGGTATCATATTTAAGTGATTATTTGATAAGTTTGGTATTAATTATACACAAAATACAGATATTATCCTTTTTGAAATAAGCAGTTGGTGTACTATTTGAGGTGTTTTCATGTAGTTTCCTTTCAAGAGGAGAATTGCTTTGCGTTACCTGGCCAGCAGCTGATTACAACGTAGCAATGACAGCTGGGAACCAGTAATGTTTCTTGGATTTTATTTATGAGGGTTAATAGCTTTCACTGTTCAGTTTCACAAGCTGTGCTGTTCTAATGACACATTCCAAGAGCATTTTTTATAATTCGCCATTTAATAAAACCATCTTCTAATTTTGTGAATAAATAAACTTCCATTTCTGCCATCCTGTAGATGTATATAGGATTATATATAGGATATATAGGATTATATTCTGTCCGAGAGTTTCTTGCCTGCTAATCTACAGACCCTTTTTACTGTTATGGCAATTGAGCAGTATTGTGGCTCAAACTTTCTGGCAAGCAATAAAAAAATTCATAAATGATGGAAGGAGAGATAAGCAAACAGGAGTAGTTCTGTGTGCAGTGCTGCCTGCCTCTAGTTTCCTCTAGCAGCATAGAAAACAGAAACTGAAACCTACTTGATTCATATTTTTGAGGAAAACTAGAGAAATAGAGTGGCATATACAGGAAAACAGAAAGCCAAATATCAGTATGCAATGTGTAGAGATTTCATGATAAACAAAAATTTAATTCTGTAGTTAGCTGGAAAGAAGCCAAATTCTATAGCTTTTGTTGTTTGCAAGCCTAGGACAGAATCAATGAAACAGTTTGTTTCTCCTAGCTGTATTTTCAGGCTGTGTGCAGGCTCGGCAGGAATTATTGCTTTTGTTTATTCTTGGTTCACATTTTTAAAGCTATCTTTGCTAGAAAAACAAGTTTGTTAAAATCTCATAGAACTGACTTACATATTGCTGAGGGCCTATGATCAATAGTTGGAAAATCTCTAATTCTGTCATTGTATTATTTTCCTAGGAATCCACCTTAAAAAGTGTTTTGAGTGCCTTATGGAATTTGTCAGCACACTGCACTGAGAACAAAGCTGATATATGTGCTGTTGATGGTGCTCTCTCATTTCTAGTTGGCATACTGACATACCGAACCCAAACAAACACTTTAGCCATCATTGAAAGTGGAGGAGGAATATTAAGAAATGTTTCTAGCTTAATTGCTACTAATGAGGACCACAGGTGAATATACTTACTTGTTTTCTGAAAATCTGTAGTAATACCAAAAGTATATTTACTGGACAGTTTGTATGATTGAGTTCTAATATAAATGCATGTATTGAGTATAGCAATTAATGATTAAATTTTTAAATAGATTTGATAAGGTAAGTATTCCATTTAGATAACAGGGCTATGTAAAAGGATTAATGTATTTGCTGCTTGCTAAATGCTGAATTGTACAAAAATCTTTTCCTGGAAAGAGAAATTCATTAGTTGTATTAGCCATAGGAAACTACCTGGAATTGTTTCATGTGGAGAGCATTGTGTGGGAGCAACTTGTTCATATCCATAGCAGAATTTGATTTGCCTTCAGATTAAAATTGAGGAAAATTAAGGTATATTTGCCCAGGAAAGCATATTTTACCTTTACTAAGGATTAAACTTGCTTATAGCATAATAAGCTTTTGGTTTGTTTTGTCCTTTTAAGTGCTACTTCCTAATTCTTGTTTTCAATTGCTCAACACCAGGGAAATCTTGAGAGAGAGCAGCTGCTTACAAACCTTGTTACAGCACCTGAAGTCACACAGTTTGACCATAGTCAGTAATGCATGTGGGACACTGTGGAATCTTTCTGCCCGAAATGCAAAAGATCAGGAGGCACTGTGGGACATGGGAGCAGTAAGCATGCTCAAAAATCTCATTCACTCAAAACACAAAATGATAGCAATGGGTAGTGCTGCAGCTCTAAGAAACCTGATGGCAAATAGGCCAGCAAAATATAAGGATGCCAATATTACGTCTCCAGGATCAAGCTTACCATCTCTTCATGTTCGAAAACAAAAGGCACTGGAAGCAGAATTAGATGCTCAGCATTTATCAGAGACTTTTGACAACATTGATAATTTAAGCCCAAAAGCTTCTCACCCTAATAAGCAGAGACATAAGCAAAATATATATAGCGAATATGTCTTGGACTCCAGTCGGTATGATGATGGGATTTGCAGATCAGAGAGTTTTAATACCGGTAATGTGACTGTACTTTCGCCATATTTAAATACTACAGTATTGCCTGGCTCTTCTTCCTCCAGTAGGGGAAATACAGAAAGTTCTCGATCTGAGAAAGATAAAAGTCTTGATAGGGATTGTGAAATGTGTTTAAATAGCTATCATCCAGCTACAGAGAATACTGGGAACTCTTCTAAGAGAATAGGAATGCAAATTTCTACTGCTGCATCTCAGATTGCTAAAGTTATGGAAGAAGTAACAAGCATGCATATTCCACAAGAAGACAGAAGTTTTGGTTCCACTTCTGAAATGCACTGTTTGACAGAAGACAGAAATGTCCCAAGAACAGCCACCGCCCATACTCACACAAATATGTATTTTCCTAAATCTGAAAATTCCAACAGGACATGTCCTGTGCCTTACACAAAAATGGAATACAAGAGAGCTTCAAATGATAGCTTAAATAGTGTTAGTAGTAGTGATGGCTATGGTAAAAGAGGCCAAATAAAACCTTCCATTGAATCATACTCAGAAGATGATGAAAGTAAATTTTGTAGTTATGGTCAATATCCAGCTGACTTGGCGCATAAGATACACAGTGCAAATCATATGGATGACAATGATGGAGAACTAGACACTCCTATTAACTACAGTCTTAAATATTCTGATGAACAGTTAAATTCTGGAAGGCAGAGTCCCTCTCAGAATGAAAGATGGGCAAGGCCTAAGCACATAATAGATGATGAAATAAAACAAAACGAACAAAGGCAGTCAAGGAGCCAAAATGCAACTTACCCTGTATATGCTGAAAGCGGAGATGATAAACACATGAAATATCAGTCACCTTTTGGACAACAAGAGTGTGTTTCTCCTTTTAGATCAAGAGGATCCAATGGTTCAGATCAGAACAGAGTAGGCTCAACTCTTGGAATGAATCAGAAAGTCAGTCAGTCCTTGTGCCAGGTTGATGATTATGATGATGATAAGCCAACAAACTACAGTGAACACTATTCTGAGGAGGAACAACACGAAGAGGGAGAAGGCAGGCCAACCAATTATAGCATAAAGTACAATGAAGAACATCATGTAGATCAACCTATTGATTATAGTCTAAAATATTCAACAGAAGTTCCTCCATCTTCTCAGAAGCCATCTTTTACTTTATCTAAGAGTTCATCAGTGCAAAGCACTAGAACTGACCATATTTCCTCAAGTAGTGGGAACACATCAGCCCCTTCAGCTAGTTCAAAGAGACAGAATCAGCTTCACCCAAGTTCTGCACAGAGCAGAGGCAATCATGTTCAAAAGACTGCATCCTGTAAGACTCCCTCTATTAATCAGGAAACTATACAAACTTACTGTGTGGAAGATACACCAATATGTTTTTCAAGATGTAGCTCTCTGTCATCTCTGTCATCAGCTGAAGATGAAATGGGGCGTGATCAATCCACCCATGTGACAGATGCTAATAACACACTACAGATAGCAGAACTAAAAGAGAACAGTGGCACTTTGTCTACAGAAGGTGCAGTAAGTGAAGTTGTGTCAACATCACAACACATTAGAACAAAATCCAGCAGACCTCAGACTTCTAATTTATCTCCTTCTGATTCCTCTAGACATAAGGTTGTTGAATTTTCTTCAGGTGCCAAATCTCCCTTAAAGAGTGGTACACAGACTCCTAAAAGTCCACCAGAACATTATGTGCAGGAGACTCCACTCATGTTCAGCAGATGTACTTCTGTAAGTTCTCTGGATAGTTTTGAAAGCCATTCAATTGCTAGTTCGGTTCAAAGTGAGCCATGCAGTGGAATGGTAAGTGGTATTATAAGTCCCAGTGATCTTCCAGACAGCCCTGGGCAAACAATGCCTCCAAGCAGAAGTAAAACTCCACCCCCTGCTCAAGGAACTCAAGTAAAGAGAGAAGCAGCTAAAGGTAAAGTACCTAATGCAGAAAAGAGAGAACCTGGTCCTAGACAGGCAGCTGTGAATGCAGCCGTTCAGAGAGTGCAGGTGTTGCCAGATGCTGACACATTATTACATTTTGCCACAGAAAGTACACCAGATAGATTCTCTTGTTCTTCTAGCCTAAGTGCTCTGAGTCTTGATGAACCATTTATACAGAAAGATGTAGAGTTAAGAATAATGCCTCCCGTACATGAAAATGAACATGGAAACAAAGCAGAACCTGAACAGCTGGATGATGCAAAGGATAACCAAGAGAAGAAAGCAGAGAAGCCCACTGAAGCAGAAAAAGACATTTTGGATGATTCTGATGATGATGATATTGAAATACTGGAAGAATGTATTATTTCTGCAATGCCAACAAAATCTTCACATAAAACAAAAAAGCTTTCTCAAGCGTCTGCTTCAAAAATACCTCCTCCCGTAGCTAGGAAGCCAAGCCAGCTGCCAATTTACAAACTTTTGCCTTCACAAAGCAGACTGCAGTCCCAGAAGCACGTGAGTTTTACACCTGGAGATGATATGCCACGGATATATTGTGTTGAGGGCACACCAATAAATTTTTCAACAGCTACATCTCTGAGTGATCTCACAATAGAATCACCACCAAATGAGTTGGCTCATGTAGACAATGTGGGTACCAGGACAGACACAGGGGAATTTGAAAACAGAGATACTATTCCTACAGAAGGCAGAAGTACAGATGATTCTCAGAGAGCAAAAAGCTCAACTGTAACTGCCCTAGGACTGGATGATGACAAAACAGAAGAGGGTGATATTCTTGCTGAATGTATTAACTCAGCTATGCCAAAAGGAAAAAGTCACAAACCTTTCAGAGTGAAGAAGATAATGAATCAAATTCAACAAGCATCTTCATCTCTAAGTAACAAAAAACAATTAGAAGGTGAGAAAAAGAAGCCAACATCACCAGTAAAGCCTGCTCCCCAAAATAACGAATACAGAGCACGTATAAGAAAAAACACAGAGCCTAAAAGCAACATTAATAAAGGAAGAAGATATTCAGAAAACAGAGATGCAAAGAAACATCTTAAAAATAATTCAAGAGATTTTAATGACAAACTTCCAAATAATGAAGAGCGGATAAGAGGAAGCTTTGCGTTTGATTCCCCTCATCATTACACGCCTATTGAAGGAACTCCGTATTGTTTTTCACGGAATGATTCCCTAAGTTCTTTAGATTTTGATGATGATGATGTTGACCTTTCAAGGGAAAAAGCAGAATTAAGAAAAGGAAAAGAAGCAAAGGAAACAGAAACCAAAGACTGCACTAATGCCAAGCAGTCTTCAAATCAGCAACCAAGTAATAGGACACGAGTCTGTCAAAAACACCCACCAGGCAGAAGCCAGCCTAAAACTTTCTCTCAGTCAACTAAAGATATTCCAGACAGAGGAGCAGCTACAGATGAGAAAATGCAGAGTTTTGCTATCGAAAACACACCTGTTTGTTTTTCTCGTAATTCATCTCTTAGTTCCCTCAGTGATATTGATCAAGAAAACAACAACAAAGAAAGCAAACCTGTAAAACGAAATGAGGCTCCTGATTCACAGATAGAATCAAGCAGACCTCAGACTTTTGGTTATGCACCTAAGTTGTTTCACGTTGAAGATACACCTGTGTGTTTCTCTAGAAACAGCTCCCTGAGTTCTCTTAGCATTGACTCGGAAGATGATCTTTTGCAAGAATGCATTAGTTCTGCTATGCCTAAAAAGAAAAAGCCTTCAAGAGTAAAGAGTGAAAGTGAAAAATATAATTCCAGAAATATGGGTGGTATACTGGCAGAAGATTTAACACTGGATTTGAGAGATATGCAGAGGCCACATTTGGAACATGGTTTCTCACCTGATTCAGAGAACTTTGACTGGAAAGCTATACAAGAAGGTGCAAATTCTATAGTTAGTAGCTTGCATCAAGCTGCCGCCGCTGCATCACTGTCTAGACAAGCCTCATCAGACTCTGATTCTATCCTTTCATTAAAATCTGGTATTTCTCTAGGGTCGCCATTTCGTCTTACCCCAGACCAAGAAGAAAAGCCTTTTACTAGTAATAAAGGACCAAGAATTCTTAAGCCAAGGGAGAAGAGCACTTTGGAGTCTAAAAAAGTAGAATCTGAAAATAAGGGAATCAAAGGAGGGAAAAAAGTATATAAAAGTATAATTATAGGAAAAGCTTGCTCCACTTCAGAAGTTTCAAGCCAGCTAAAGCAACCACAGCAAACAAATATGCCTTCAATTTCACGTGGTAGAACAATGATTCATATTCCAGGAGTTCGAAATAGTTCCTCGAGTACTAGTCCTGTTTCCAAGAAAGGTCCTCCACTGAAAAACACAAACTCTAAGAGTCCCAGTGAAGGCCATAGTTGCACTAGTTCTCCAAGAGGAGTCAAATCATCAGTGAAGCCTGAGCCAGCTCCTGTAACTAGGCAACCTTCTCAACAGGGTGGATCAAGTAAAGGCCCTTCTAGATCAGGATCTAGAGACTCCACTCCTTCCAGACCTCAACAGCAGCCATTAAGCAGGCCTCTGCAATCTCCAGGTCGAAACTCAATTTCCCCAGGAAGAAACGGTATAAGTCCTTCCAACAAACTGTCTCAGTTGCCAAGGACGTCATCTCCTAGTACAGTTTCAACTAAATCTTCAAGTTCAGGAAGGATGTCATGTACATCACCAGGCAGGCAGATGAGCCAGCAAAGCCTTACAAAGCAAACCGCCTTACCTAAGAGTAACAGTGGCATTCTCAGAAGTGAGTCTGCTTCAAAAGGATTAAACCAGATTCTCAGTAGTGGTGGATCCAACAAAAAGACTGAGCTAGCCAGAATGTCATCCACAAAATCTAGCGGAAGCGAATCTGACAGATCTGAGAGACCTGTTCTGGTTCGTCAGTCAACTTTTATTAAAGAAGCTCCGAGTCCAACTCTAAGAGGCAAATTAGAAGAGTCTACTTCATTTGAATCTCTGTCCCCTTCCAGGCCAGATTCTCCCACTAGATCCCAAATGCAGATGCCAGTTTTAAGTCCATCTCTTCCTGATATGTCTTTATCCGCTCATTCAACTGCCCAGACTAGCAGTTGGAGAAAATTAACCCCAAATCTGAGCCCTTCTGTAGAATATGATGGAAGGCCAGTAAAACATCATGATATAGCTCGTTCTCATTCTGAGAGTCCATCTAGATTGCCAATCAATAGATCAGGAACGTGGAAGCGTGAGCATAGTAAGCACTCCTCATCACTTCCTCGTGTTAGCACTTGGCGAAGAACTGGAAGTTCTTCCTCGATTCTGTCAGCTTCTTCTGAATCCAGTGAAAAGGCAAAAAGTGAAGATGAAAAGCAACACAGAAGTTCTATTTCTGGACCCAAGCAAAGTAAAGAAAGTCAAGCACCAGCAAAAGGTACTTGGAGAAAAATAAAAGAAAGTGAAATTTCTCAAATAATGAATGATCCTCAGCATTCTTCCTCAGGTGAAACAAATGGCTCTGATTCCAAAACACTAATTTATCAGATGACACCAGCTGTCTCTCAGACAGAGGATGTGTGGGTGAGGATAGAAGACTGCCCAATTAATAATCCTCGATCTGGAAGGTTCCCAACTGGAAATACTCCCTGTGTTATTGACAGTGTTTCTGAGAAAGGGGACGTGAATGGTAAAGGTTCTAAAGAGAAACAAGAGAAACAAAAAACAGGGAATGGAAATGTTCCTGCTATTGGTTTAGAAAGTCATCTGAACTCATCTATTCAAATAGACAGTCCAGACAAGAAAGGAAATGAAGCAAAACCTGTGCAGAATAATGCTGTACCTTTACCAGAAAATGCTGAAAGTACTGTTAGTGAGCGTACACCATTCAGCTCCAGCAGCTCCAGCAAACACAGCTCCCCCAGTGGTGCTGTTGCAGCAAGAGTGACTCCTTTTAACTACAATCCAAGCCCCAGGAAAAGTAATGCTGACAACAGTTCTGCTCGGCCATCACAAATACCAACGCCAGTAAACGACAGCACAAAGAAACGTGACTCGAAGACAGAAAATGCAGACTCCAGCGAAACTCAGAGCCCCAAACGCCATTCAGGCTCTTACCTGGTGACTTCTGTTTAAAAACATTAAAATAATAATAATAATAAAAAATGATGTGTTATTTACAGCAGCTATTGAGAAAAAAATTGTTTCACATGAAACTTTAAAAGACTGGGGATTGGTTTTATTTGTTGTTTTTATTTTTTGTAAATAGGTTTGATTCTTGTTAGAGGGTCCTTGTTCTGGAAGCCATATTTGATAGTATGCTTTGTCTGACTGGTAATATTTTGGATGGATACCTGATTGACAGTTTGGAGTAAAATTGCTAACACAATTATATTTGTACAGTATGTTTAGCATGTATTTAATAAGTAACCCATCCTGTAATTCTTTAAATATTGCTTGTCTTGAAATCATGAACATTGCAGTTAGGGATGATCCAGTCATATGGTTTTATCAATCATTTGTAGATTACAGACTGACTAAACTACATCAGGGAAGAATTGGTATTATTTATGCAAAAAAATAAAAAACCTCTAGTTTTAGTATTTGTGAGTCCATCTAACCCAATAATTAATCATGTGGCTGTGAAATTCACAGTGATATGGTTTCTGCGGAACAAGCTTTCCTAGCCTGCTTTTCTGCATGAATGGAACTGATGGTTCATTTTCTGAAGTAATGATTAACATTTCTGTGGTCACATAATGTGCATAGATAGCTATGGTGTAACAATTTACACTTTTTGTGCTCTGCAACAAAAGAAACCGTGTAACCGTAAAACCTTGAACAAAATTATTTTATCTGAGCTAGACTTTATCTTAAAGTAAGTAGGGATTTTTTTTTGTTATGCTGTAACTTGTTGTATATTCTGGTATTTGAGGTGAAATGGCTGCTCTTTTATTAATGAGACGGGGGTGATATCTCAATAGAGACTAAAATGAACATTTCAGAATAAATTATTACTATATGTAAATTGTGTGTGTTACTTCTGCATTACGTAAAAAGACACTTTTATTTTGAGATGTCACCTTATAACGTCTTGTATTATGCACTTGCACTTAAGAATTTTGCACCTCCACTATTCACCCTTCTTTATCACTGACAATGGCTGTTGTAGGATGCTTATAACAGTTGCAGGATCGGGCCCTAGGTCTTCTGTACTATAGTTGTAATTGAGACGGTTTCACACATCTCAGGTGCAGAACAAGGCTAAAGGCAGGGTAATTCCAGAAGCCAAGCAGTATAATTGCTTTCATAATTGCAAGCCTGAAACAATATTTTATGTATAAAAATATTTATAAATCAAAAGATTTTTTTTAAATTAGGAGAAATAATGTAGAATGTGAAATAGTGACTATAAGATGAAATTTTAATTCTATTTGAAATCTTCATGCATTTTTTATTTTTTAATAATTGAGGAAAAATATTGCAAAAATCACATGATAAGAAATTTGTTATTATAGTAGAACAATTTTATGCACAAACCAGGATATTTGCTGCCTCAACCCTTTTGATGTGAATATGGTTTGTGCTTAAAGAATCCTGAAAAGAGAAATCTGTGCTTAAAATATATATGTGGTATGATTTTAGATGAGATTTGGTTTAAACTAGAAAAACTTATGAAATAATATAATATTAACCATTGTGTGTATGATTGAACAAACCATGATATAGCATTTGTTTGTTGTGTATCTATCTCAACTATTCTAAAGTTAGCATTCTAAATAACTGGTATTTAGGATTCAAAATGCTCTGATTTCAGGATTCCCTGAAGTAGAGTAATTTTAATTTTACGGTAGCTTTAACAGAGTTGTAGTGTGTATCACATCTGTACTTCATTTGACATTGAAATTAATCTATTATTTTTTCTTAAATTCTGCATATGAATGCACTTTTTATGAACAGAAACTATTAACAGAAGTCAACTAAAATTGAATTAAAAGCCAATACCAAAATATCATTTTGGAAGAAGTGGATCTTATTTCTTAATCTGTACTTTGTTTTCCTTCAAATTTACTTATAGAAGTGCTATATTTTTTAGCATCTGGTGAATCTGTTAACAAGCAGTATTCCTCATTTAATATATTTGCATATAGTAGTCATCACAAAAAACATTAATATGAATATTGTTGTCCTTTTACAGATGAAGAATAGAGATGGAGAAAGATTGTGATTTGTTCAAAGTCAGGACTTCCTATTGGAGTAGAATATAGAACTTCATCCCCGTGTTTAAAATGCAAGACTATCTTTCATATACATTATGTGATACTTTTGCATTGGGCTTTTAACTGTTACTGTGTAGATATACTGTGTAATCCAGTATGATCAGCTTGGCATCTGCATCCTGATAGGTGTTTTAATTTGAATTAAATCCAAATAAAGACATTTTGATTACAGAAAATAAGAGGAGGTAAAATAATAAATAACTGTATGTGTATTCATGCACTAAAATATCTTTGAACATTGCAATGGCCTCTCTAGATAGTCTTGGAGGTATTGCATGATCACTATAATTGGAAAGTTTCTCTTACTATCCTTATAACTAGCCTATATTTGTAGCAAAAAAAAAGATATAAGATAAACTTCTCAACTGTAAGAGTAGTGAAACACTAAAATATACTTCCAATGGGAGATGTTAACGTTCCATTATAAAAGTTTTAAGAAGAGGTTTAGCGAACATCTCTTAGGGATGGGCTTTAGCGTATTTCATACTGCTTTTGTGCAGAGAGATGGGCTTAGGTGACCTATAGAAATCCTTTCCAGACCTACATTATTTTTTTCTGATTCACAGAAAAAGCAGAGTTGCTGAATGCCTTCTTTGCTTCGGTGTTTACCAAGGGCAGCCCTTTAGAGCCCTAGGGACAAGAGAAGATGCCTGGAGAGAGGAAGACTCGCCCTGGGTAGAGGAAGATTGGGTCAGAGAGCACCTACGGAAACTCGATGCCCACAAATCCATGGGCCCTGATGGGATGCACCCCAGAGTGCTGCGTGAGCTGGCGGATGTCATAGCTAAGCCGCTCTCCATCATCTTTGAAAGATCCTGGAGAA
>NW_010578128.1:4803-28709 GCF_000705375.1 Tinamus guttatus
AAATTATCTTATGAAATTAGTGGCAAAACATTTTCTAGCAAACTTAAACAAGTAGCCTTTTCTCATTAAACGATCAAAAATATGCTTTCTGCTAAACACATTTAAAAACGCATAAAGCTTCACAGCCAGATCTTAAAAATTCTGTTAACCTTTATAATTCTGCATTATGACACAGCCCAGCTCTACATTATGATACAGCCAGTTTTAGAACTAGCCGTTGATACATTATTGGTTTTGACAAAGTCATGAAAGCTTAGATTAAGTTTCTATTAAAACTTACAGTTTATGACAGATTTGTCAGATTTAATTCATTGCTCAGACAACTTCTGGTTCAGTAGTATCAAATTATCCCAATTTGAGATTTCATGATACAATTTCTGCTTAGGGAAAACATATTTGGTAAGAAATGTTATAAACTAATTTGGTTTGATTGAGAAAAAAGAAGTACTCTAAAGGGATTTACTATTAGAGGCAAACAGATGTATTTTATTCACTCATAATCCCCCTCTTTTTTTTGCTTTAAAAATAAAATCCCATATGGCCTACATGTATTTTATATATGATTATATAGTGGAGACATAAATTTCCTTATGCATTCATAAATGCACCATATAGACCTACTTAGGCCAGAGATCCAGTTTCCTGTCAATTTGCATTTCACTTCTACCGGCAAAATTATGCACAAAAGTAACACAAAAGGCCCTTCATAAAAAATAGTAAAAATAAAACATTACAGCAAAGCTGGAATGGTGTAATCTAGGGCTGGATGGAGTATCTCAGATGTCCTTACATCTTACATGTTCCCTATTAATTTCCCAGGTTAAAGACATTCTCAGTATGGATCTCACTTTACCTCACCCAACAAAAAGCTTTTTCTTAATTATCTGAAGAAAACACGGGAAGGAGGATAACCCAGATAAACAAAACAAACAGAAAAGTATGAAAATACGCCAGTTAGTTAAACTAAAGGAATCACTCTTCCGTAAACGGCGAGGTGAAGCCGTGCCTGCCGGGTCTGGCTCTGCGGGTGCAGCGCTCAGGCTGCAGGGGCAGCTGCGGGCGCCCAGGAGCAGAGCTTTTCTGCTCATCCCTGGACGTCTGCGGCGGCTCCAGCCTCACACCTTGTCCAGCAGCACCAGGGTGTCACAGCCACACTCTCTGTTTTGGGACAGTGCGTGGAGGTGCAGCCAAGTTGGATCCTCCAACCCGCCATCCGGGAGCCACTTCCCAAAAACAGCCCATTCAGCCCCTCTGTTCCTGCATCTTTCCGGTGGGTGGCTATGAAAAAACAGTGCCTAAGGGGAGCAACTAGCCGCGGGATTTCAAAATACACATGGACCGCCTGAAGCTCGGGGCCTGGGAACTCCATCTGCAAAAAGCCGGGCCTGGTGCAGGCAGCAGTGCGTGCGGGGCAGCGCGTTGTGCGACCCAGTCCCAGCAGAGCTGCCGGGACGGGGCTCTCCAGGGTGGGCTGGACACGTCAGGCCACCTCTGGAGAGGAAGCCTGAGAAGTAAAACCCATCTGGAGCAGCACAGGAAGCAGCGGTGGAGAAGCTCATCCCAGAGTTCTTCCAGCAAGACGGTGCCGTCGATCACGAGGCAGGATGAAGGACAGTGTTTTAGGAGAAGTGAGGACAGCAGGCACTTTAGGAGCTGGTTTTGCAGAAATATGTAGTTTTCTCCCTCCTTTTTATTCTTATAAAACACAGAAAATGCTTTTCTTAGGATTTTGTGTCTATGCTCATAAATCTGCACTTATCTATGGAAAATCATTTAGAATACCCTACAAACACAGCGACATTTTATCCATTTTTTTCAGTAACTGCTGAGCTGCAATTCTGCGGTGCAAGCGGCAGGAGCAAGCCCACATTGCCAAGGCCTGCCAGGGCACCGCTGCAGTCGCCAACGCACCAAGGATGCCTTAGCCGTGACTTTGCCAGACAAGCCCAGGGAAATGCCTGGCATCACATGTGAGTCTCTGCAAGCAAAAACGAAGCACAACAGAGAAGAAGGAAAGATATATTATCCCACAGTTTTCTAAAACAAGCAACAACTTGATGAAATGTATGATATCGTATTTTCATCCTTTTGAAGTTCAGAGAAGAGTCTGGATTTCAATCCAGAATGATTTTGAAGACAACTTGAAGTTCTGTCTAATGGAAAATTAGACTGTCTACTGGAAAATTTAATTTTGTTTAAGATGAAATAAATTACAGAACAAAATGTTATTCTGTACTGCATTCAGCAAACGGTGTCATTATGTTCCTCATGCTTAAACACAGACACGGGCTTAGACTCTACCAAGTTGTAGTAGCTAAATAATCAAGTTTTAAGCTCCTTTTTATTCCTACTCAACTTTACCACACAAAGAGAACACTGAGAGCAAACTCATAATACAAAGGTCCTGAATATTTTGTTTCATTATTGCCCAAACTATTTGTTATCTTTGATTCTATGGCAATATTCCTAGCTCCTGGATCTGAACTCAAATCAGCAAAATGCTAACACAACCTTCTTCCTTTTCCCCCAAATAAAACATCACACAGGATATTAAAACTGACTGCACTTTGAAATACGTAATTACCATATACTTAATATACAGAAATATGCAGAAATAGTAACAATAAAAAGGATCAAGCAGAACTGAATGATACTTTATACATGTTCTGTGTTCAGTCCTGTAGTCTTCTCTCATGCTCCCCACCCCCTCTTCTCCAACTACCTGCTACGCGCTGATAAAACCGGCCCCACTCGCTTTTTGGACCAACCAACGTTGCTTCATCTGAACGCAATTTAGAGGAGCTTTGCACCTCCTTGAAATTATGTCAGTTAGTGAAGTTTGTCTAGAAGTGTTTGTGCCACCAGAATGCTAGAGGAAACACTGCAACAGCACAAACTGCTTCCATGTGGTTGCAGTGCAGCATCTCACCCATCTTGACTGCACAAACTTACCCATCATGAGCTGCCTTCTGACATGCTCATTTGGAATGGGATGGATTTCCCAACCAAGTGGCCTGCAGAGCAATGAAGGGATGGGCTTTATGCTCATCACTGATTGTAATTACACTGCTTCAGAACTCCTAAACCTAAGCAAGGTGCTCTACCAAATGAAGTTAAATTTTTGAGATACAAGCCTTTACAAAACGAATTTTTAAAAATGGTTTCTTAAGCTTCTGGGGTTTTGTTGTCTTGTTTTTATTTATTTGTTTATTTATTTATTTGAGTTCATATGGTTGACAATCTCAAAACCTCCTACAGCTTGATTCAAGACCACAGCTAGAAGACAAGACCAGCAAAAGGAGTTTTGCAGGTGAACTACTCCTCAACAGACTTGGCTTCCTTTTCTCTGCCGGGTTTGGCAATTCTGCAAGACTGTTACCTCTGGGCAATAGATGCCCTCCGCAGGACGCAGGAGCCCACGTGCTTTCCAGCGACCAGCGGGTGCTTCACACCGCACGTACAGTCCGGAGCAACACACTCACCTTTCCAAGCCGCTTCACAAGGGAAGCTCGGCCCAGTGACAACAACACCCAACTAAATGACAAAACATGGTTTTCTGGAGCTCAAAGGTGGAAAAAAATAACTCATGCAGGTCAAATCTCTCTGAAATGCCTCAACTATAAACATGTAAACTGTAACACAGCAAGAAGCTGTGCACAAACGCAAGTGTCACTTCACATCCAGAACGACGCCAGAGAGCAGCGCGACACCCTCTGTGCGGGGGTGCCCAGGAGGCCCCGCTTCAGAGCAGCGCGGGCAGAGCGGCCTGGCCACGAGGCGGCCTCCTCCGTGCCCAAACCAGCCCGCGCTCACTGTCCTGGCACGGGGCACCAGCTGCTCCACCACTACATGGCCATCCGCTTCCATCTGAAAAGCTGGGAGCAGATGACACCTCTCCCAAGAGACACAGGACCGTGGCCTTGGGGAAACAGGGAACAAATTTCTCATTTTTTCTTTCAAGTGCCTTTCTTTCAACGAACTGCCTGTTTGTGTCTGATTTTTAAACAGACATGGCCTAAATATCTGCATGCAGCTGCCACAGTATAAACTGTTCAATTTTTCTGTCTCAAACTTATTTTTCCTGAACCAGGATCCCTAGCCTCAACTCACAGTGCCATGAGGCCAACAAGGCACCCACAGGAAAGCTAGTTTAGCCCGCTAATGTAGCCAGCATACCTTAGACTTACACCAGACCTTAAATGTAACCAGCATTCTTATAGATAAATGCGTACCAGGCTTGATACCAAAAGCTACTTTAGCCAGCTAATGTAGCCAGCATACCTTTGACTTACATCAGACCTTAAATGTAATCAGCATTCTTAGATAAATGCGTACCAGGCTTGATACCCTACCTACCCATAGCGTGACCTTATTCAGATACAAAATAAGAGCAATTTGAGGTTTGGGATTTTTTTCTCTTTACAGACAGTGTCTGTAGTTCATAAACATATTATTTTGTTTCGCTCCAACTCCAGCCTGAATGTGGCTGTTAAGACAAGCTTTCAGAAGCTGACTTCATGTCCCAAGAGATGCAAACAGCTTTACTCTCAAGGAAGAAAGAAACGAGTGAGGTTAAACTGTTCACAGGCATACAAGGTCAAAATAAAGTGCTATTTACTGGCTGCAGTCTCCATCCCAAAGCCAAGCATCCCATAGCAGCTTGTCCTTGCTGTCAGAGACCCCATGGACCATGAGCATCTCAGGGCACAGATATCCCAAAATATATTTGCACTACAGCTACAAAGGCAAGTTACTACAAAGGAAACTGGGATTTGCAACCTGTGATATATACCGCAGTAACTCCACTGGATATTAAGACAAAGTTAGTCCGCCTTTTATCAGATGGGGCAAATTTATTCACACAGATCACTGCTACTTAATTACCATTAGGTAACCACCATACTACAAAGGTTTACCTGGCTTACATCAGAGTCAGCTATTTCTGTAGCTGTGCCTTTACCTGAAAACAGTGAATGTGCATGAATCTGGACAGGGAATCATGAGTGAAAGGCCTCATGAGAAAGATGACCAGTATAAACCTGTCCACAGCCACTCTCACACTACAGGAACATACGTACACAAGGGCCTGGGGTGGGAGACTGGTCGCAGGTTATATGTTTTGGGGTTGCTTTTTTTTCGTATGTTCTAGCATAGAGATAACAGTTGTATAAAATTGAACAACTTGCATTTGTAAAAGTAACTTGACCCTTCTTGTGATTACTGGACTGAGTAAATCAGGACACCAAGGACACTGTAGAGGATAAACATACATGAGAGCAATTTTTCCCCCTTCAGCCTGTTTTCACAAAACAACTTTCACTAGGGAAACATTTTTATTGTGGCTGACTTCTTTCAGATGATGAAAGGAAGGTTATGTCATTTTCTATCAGACACAGCACAGAAATGTTACAGGAAGGCTTTTCCTCTGGAGTGCAACTCACACAGTCCCTGGAAGCCCTGCACTCCTGCTTGCTTCCTAAGCTCTGCTGCAGGATTAGCTGTATGCAGCCAGCCTTCAGATTTCTAGCTACTCATGAAGCTTAGAAGAAACTCTCATTTTTTGCTACCTGCAGGGAGATGCTACAAAGGAGCAATGTCCTCTTGCTGACAGAAAAGGGGGTATTTGGCAGGCTGTAGGTAAACCTTGAGTTTTCTGCCCTGCCACAGTAGAGCATGTGGGGCGTTACGAGCTACTCAGACTTGCAATGAGAACAGGATAAAGGATGCAAGAGGCCAACACACGTCACCCATTTAGGGTTCAAACCTTCCACGTTGAAGGCAACCTTCCAGTACACTCGTGAGCCAGCATCTCCAGGTACTGCAGCTTTTTGCTGTCACTGTGACATGAGTTGAATTACTCAGTTTAAAAAAAACTCATATAGAAACTTTTTTAAATTATCCATATGGTTTCCTAATGAAACTAAGCTTATTTGATCATACTATCTGCCCACCCACTCTTTTAATCTGTTGGCTGATTTCAGGCAAACTTTAAAGGGATAAAAAAACCGTGAAAGGTTTTTTAATGAAATTAAAAATTAATTTAGTTAATGAAGATCAGCTGCAGGACAGTTAAAGTGCCTTTAACTAGTGCCTCCCCAGAGCAGAAGGGGAACTGCAGGCTCCTTCACTAAATACTCGGCTTAGCAGGAGCAGAGCACAGGTGATGTTCCCGACACACCAGAGCAACCGCTGTCTCGCGTCCATGGGTCGTGTTTTAAGGATTTGGCTGTGAGAAGAGGAGCTCTTGCTACGGTCAGGATGCTGGCAAGGGGGAATTTAGCCGTTAGTAGGTAACTAATAAAGCTAGGCCTCATTAATTCTGATGCTCAGAGAGCCAACTGTTATACCCTGCAATACCCAACAACTGCTGGGTAGGTTTGCTTCTCTGTTTTTGGTTTTTTTCTTTGTGTGTTTGTGTGTAAGGAACCTGCTTCATTTAAAAAAAAAAGCTGTAAAGGCACTTAAACACCCTAACAGGTAAAAACAATATCTTGTTTCTACCAGAAGTGGTATATTTTGCACCAAATAAATAATATACAGATTCAGAAACAGTTTCAATGTGTCTGTCAGTTTTACCTACCACTTAAAATAAAAACAACGTTCAGAGATTCAGATTTGGGGACTTTCAGAAAACGATACACTAGGGAATATGAAAGGTGAGCCTCGCTATTGCAGGGGCCAGAGGGAGCCTTGGTTATTAGTGCTGTAACAGGAAAGGCCTTTGTGCCGAGGATGCCACCTTGGCAGCTTAATCAGACCCAGGGAAACTTTTCCAGTCATGGGTCAGTCTAATAAAGTCCCATTTCTCTTTTTTAAAAGTCCTTTTCTCTTACATAGGTTTGCTGAGAGCCTTTTTCATGTGTCTTAGACAGTTTTTCTCCTATAAAGCAGGCAGGCAGGAGGCAGCAGGCTCTGCTCGCCGTCCCAGGCCATGCCCAGGGCTTCCCCAGGGCCACCAGCCCCAGCTCCTTCGCACCCACGCGTCACTTTGCAACGCAGTTTCTGAAACCCTGTTTGAGATGTTAAATCGAAGCTGCCGTGCTGACAGCTTCTCTGTGAGGCACTGCGGTCAGTACATCCCATCCATGCACGCGCGCGTTACGGAAGCAAATGCATACGGGTTTACAAAAGGAGTAGTTCAGCTACGGTCTGACCCGAATCTGCGCCCGTGGAAAGCTGAGCTAGGAGCTCAGAGCAGGACCGAGGTATCAACAATTTGCGCTGCTCCAGACAAGCTGAGAGCGGAACCATCAGCTCAAGGCTCTGTGTGGGCCATACAGAGCATGAAAGAGGCTGCTAGCTTCCTTGGGCCATGCTTGGGAGCAGAGGGGAAAACAGCACCGAACCTCCAACGCTGCAAGGCAGGGTCTGACACCGAAGGCCACGCTGCTCTCTTAGAGGCAGTGTGGTGCCTCTATTTGTGCTAATGGGTATGCTTTAAGAGAAAGGCAAGGAAAGCTGAGCACTAAGGGTTTTTGGAAGTGTTTTGGAAAAGGTAGTGGATGGCTAAGCAGAAAATGGAGCCCTATGTAATAAAAAAAAAATACTGAGGATTTTTTTGATTTTGCTTTAATACAATATCTAAACTGATAAAGGAAAGGTCTCCTTAAGGCTATAGTTTGCCATTCTCCCTAGACTTGCTGCCTCCAAACATGCTTTAGCTCAGAGCTTCAAAATGGGTTGTTTTAACAAATGCCACATGCACTTTAGTTTCTTCTTCTTCCCAACTCCAAACAGTTATGCCAAAGGAAGATGCTATGCAGAAGGAGGAGATAAACAAAGATAAGGGACAGCTCAAACAACAGGGAAAATCCTTAAGGCAATGAAGGCACCAGCAATTGGACAACTGCCCCTGCCAAGCTTGCTGGCCAGCAAAATTCATTCCTCCCAGATGCAAACCAAGGGTGAAAGGGAACACTGAAATCAAAACAATAGTAGTGAAATAGAGCCATTTATCACAAGCTGAGAACTGGGGGAGGTCTTAGCAAGAAAAAGGAGGAAGAAAAGACAGCAAACCTCTTTAGAACCAGAAATGGTGGCACTGCTAAGTTCTGGGAAACTATCAAAACCTTTTTCTTTAAAACTGTGGTGCAGATTTATGTATGAATGTCCTTTTTTCCCTCACCTGATTATTTCTTTGCTGTGTATGCTGTGCACTTTGGGGACAGAAATAACATTCCCCTTCCTCCCTTTTTTAAAATCAAAGAAAGGGTGTAGGTTTGCCTGAATCACATGCTCCTACAGAAAAAAAGGAACATGAATATCAAGAGAGAGCAACAGTCCTGGAAAAGCCTTGCCTGGGCCCCCCTGTGTGCTAGAACCACCCAGGTCCACTGGAAGGAGGACAGGAACAACTTGATTTTGTGCTACAGGGATTTACACAAGAATGAGGGGAGGCAGAAATACAGCCTTTCGCTAGGACAAGCCCCACCTGCCGCCTTCCAGCCGAGCTCAGGCCAGAGGAACAGGGATCTGTGAACAGCCCTCACCTCCCGGATATTTGTTAGGTTTTGGTAACAGCCGACAAAATCACTTCATTTCAACCTAATTGCAAACTCAGTGGCTAAAGGACTCCACAGACTATTGAAGAAGTACTGCAAATATCACTGCTAGAAAAACATCTCTCGTACATCAAGTTTGACACATTCAAGGAAAATTGCTCTTTATTTATTATCTCAGCATCCAAGTTCACGTCTTCCTGGTAGGTTTGTATGTGTCTCTCTCAGCAGCAACAAACGGCACCTATTTTTCTTTTTGAGCTCAGGTTTATGATCAAATGCATATTCAAACAGTAGCACATTCATCAGATGAAGAAATTATACTCAGTAGTATTGCAACCTGGAAAAATAAGAAGTATTTTTAATAAATATTTTTAATAAAATAAAATAGGAAGGGGGGCAGGGAGGGAGAACACAAATCAATAACATGATGCAGGTTTACCCAGATAATAAACTTACAAACTATTAGTTTCAATATATGCTACTGCATCATTTTATAAGGACAGGCAAATTTTACCAAAGCAAAATTTCATGATTGCCAGTAGGTGGCACTTAGAAGAAGGGGAGAAAAAAAAAAAGAATTAAATGAAAAAAATAAAGACCTAAAAATCAAATTATGTCCAAAACAAAGTTACATTTTCCAGCTTCTACCTCAATAGAACAACCTTTAAAACACACCTTTAAATGAGATCATATCAGAAAAGAATGCTGTATTTTAGCACTTATTACAGAAATGATAGGTATAGGTATTTAATTTTAAATAATAGTAACATGTGGTTTAGCTGGTTTATGTAAATAGACACATAAAAGGCCTACATTCCATCACCATCCAGAAGATGAAGAATATAGAAAAGCGAGCGTCACACACAGAATTTTAAGTAATAATTCCGGTTACCTACAAAGGACACAGGAGGAGGCATGCGGCCGCGCAGGAGTCAGCACCGCACACAGAACAGCTGATCCTTCTGGAGAAAGGCAGGAGAGTTTGGGACCGGTGCCTCTGTTGGGTCAATAAGCAGACGGGCACCACGGACACAAATCCCCCCTGTGGTAGAAAGGTCCTGAATTCTGCCTGCCTTTTAGCAACACATCCATCAGTGCAAGTCTTCTGTGAGTTTCTGTATTACAAATGTTAGTCCTTTTGAGAGACTGAGCCATTTTCCAATCTAGGTCTTCCAGGAAGAACTCTTAAATCTTGGGAGGGGGGAAAATACAAGTTGATATTAATAAATGAAACACTTGAGATGAAACATCTATACGGAATTACACAGTTCATTACAGGTTTCCAGTATTCTGCAAAAAGCAGAAGCTATTTTGCAAGTGAACTGAATATAAAGCCAAAATCAAGAGCATCTATTACAAAGAGGGAAATGCCACATTATATTAAATTTAAACTGGTTTTATTATTTCTAGCCGAACTGCTAAGCAACAGGAATATTTAGAAAACTGCTTTCAACAGTACAATCAAGTTTAGCAGCAGTGTTAGCTTCCAAATAACTTCCTCTCTCTTAAGGAACTCTGACTTTTAATCAATAACTCTGTAAATTGCAAATTAAATTCATCAGCTACAGTCATATGATGAGGCAGCATCAGCTAAATTTATTTCTTTTAAAACGCTGATTACTTCCCACATTCAATTAAACAGCATCACCATATACGTATACCACATGACAAATGTGCTGAAGAATCTAGCCCTGTAATTAAGCAGAAGACTAATTATTTATAAAAACCATTTATTCATTTACTGGATACAGTTCAAACTTCACGGTCTACGAAGCATGATTGTATTACTCTGTATACACTGGCAGTAAAACTTCAGCTTTTGCCTGAATTCCTACTGACATAAGACTACCACAAAGTTTTTAAAAATGAGTATGTAAACAAATAATTCAAACATATGGGCAATAATGGACAATTTGTCATTCAAAGCAAAAGTTAGGGGAGAAAAAAAATCAGGAGAGTCAAAGCAATTTTACTATGTTAATTTTAAAAAATTCACTGCCAACTCACTCTTTCTTTGACCATGACTCAGTCTGAAGATAAGTATTTGTTTCATCTCTTTCCTCTTTAAAGTGGGGCCTTTGCTCATGTTCTCTCACTTGATTCTAAATCATCTTAAAATTTTAATAATTGGCAGGAATAGACTTGGCTCATCATTTAAGCGTATTTGCAATCCATTACAAAGTCGGAAGGCAAAAAAATCAGTGATAAACCCAGTACTCAGCAGAACACACACGGTGTGGCCTCCTTGCTATCCACACTACCGGTTCTCACATTCAAGTTTCAGAATATGAATCTTCTGTATTTTTTAAAAAGAAATGTTCGTTGCATGACTAATCCCAGGAGTCTTCTACTTGCAGGAAGCAGTTCAATCATATTCTGGTTCCCTTAAAATTCTGCATACTTTGAACTCTAGGTTGTAACATTTTTAGGATGAGGTTTTCTTGGGGAAACAGCGCTGCCCCTCCACGCACTGCGAGGCCGGGCTGCGTTCCAGTGAAGGCACCATTCAAAGCAGCCTCCAGCTGGACACCTTAGCACAGGGGACTCCATCCCTGTGCCACAACGCGCAGATCTTCCTCCAAGGCAGCTCAAGAAAACAGCAAGGCAATCAAACACACCACAGGAAAGATGCGGGAAGAGAATTCCTCCTTGAAGGAAGAAAATAATTGTGGGAAAAAGAAGTGGTGGGGGGGGGATTTTAAAATTTTAACCACCTTTTCTAACACCAACTTTGAGGTTCTTAAAATTTATAAAGAAAACCATGAAAGAAAAATGCCACTGCTTGTTTCCCCCATCATCCTAAAATAAAACACCACAAAAAATGTGTATTGCAACGTTATATGGCTTAAATAAAAAAGCAGAGGAGTCCTGTTGTCTCACAAGGAAACATTTTTTTTTTTATTGAAGCTACAGATACCTATGCACGAAGCGAAAAGCAGCGTGTCCCGTGGCCCTGAACCCCTCCTCGTCCTGCAGAGCAGCCCCTTCCCGTGGGGCTGGTGACGAGGACAGCAAAGGGCCACAGCGACGTCCTGGCTCCTCACCCGACTCGCAGGATCCCAATTTCACAGCCGCTGCACTGGGGAGGGAAGCACTGTGACACTAAATCAAGAGCTGACTTGACAAGTCAAAGTGAAAAATAACATACAAGTGTTCCAGGCTGTATTTTTTGGTAACTGGAAGGAGTATGAAAGTTTTCCGGGGTAAAAAAGGCAATCTAATGTCATATAAAAAAACACTGATTTCGAATTATGAATTGTTCTATCCGACAGCGCAGCAAATGCCACAGAGAGGGATTTACTGCAGCTGATAAGATGTTCTTTTTTATACAGATATACATGGGGCATGGAAAAATATCTCAAGGGAAATCTGCACCAAATCAAAACCCACCTGAGAGCCCCGGAGATCAGAATTCCGGAAGTGTCGCCTCTTAAACGTGCCGGAGACTATTCAAAAATCAATTGAAGCAAATTCGGGACTTCTACAATTATTATAGCACAATAACTGTCATTTTGAAGGATGGAGCTTGGTTATTTCAAAGGTTTCTATACAGCACTTCTCTGCCTACTTGAAATGTGGTATTTTTAAACTGCCGTATCAGCCAGCCAAATAAATATATCAGACACCTTCGAGCAATGCAGTTAAATGAGAGAATATTCATAAAGGATTTAGAAAAACATCTCAATCCACCGACCTAAATATTACAAAGCAAATCACCAGACTGTCTCCTACATGCAACTTCACTGGAAAATTTCAATTACTTCTTATCTTATAATTAAACTACTGCCTTAATACTTTGAATTCTATGGCACCTTTCACGCGGGGAGCTTAGCATGCTTCACAAACACTATCAGTTTTTACAGTTAACTGCTTTTTGTGATGAGACACTTACTGGATACTTTCAGTGAGAGGTTTTATGTTAATTATGCACAAGTATAAGGGGATCTTAAGCCACACCAGGTAATGCAGAGGTCATCCAAACAAACTGAGATACTCTGAACTCAGCAATGAGAAAGTGAACATGTGAAAGCCAGGAGGAGAAACACACCACCAAACACACCTTGTTTACATAGTTTGCTGTACCATTTCTGCCATTTTTGTAAAAATATGCCTTAGTAGCAAAAACTCTAGAGGATTCTAAACCCTTCTAAAAGCTGTGCTAAATAATGCAGGAAAATTTAATATGTATTAGCCAGTATGTTTGCATATTTGATTCCTCCACGTTGCAAAGCAACAAGAAATGGCCTCCCAACATTAAACAACTGATGTTCCTTTTTGGTGGGGTGTGTTGACTCTGACTCTCTGACAATATATTCATTGCTTCAAAAGCACTGTTAAAACCTAAGTGCTCTGAGATGTAAGTGATCTTGACTTTTCCTAAGGTAGCTTAAAATACTAGAGATCTTGCCAACTTGGGAGAAAACAGAAGCAATGCTGAAAAGTCATTAAAGTTAACCTAAAAACAACGCACAGTACTAAGTACCTCAACTTCTACTACTGATGTTTAGTCCATGAAGGATACCAGGAAGGGGCAGAATTCAGAAAAAGTGAGTATGTTGCACTATTAACAAAATAAAATATTTAAAGCAAACATTTTAAAGCCATGAATAATAAATATGCAGAGCATATCGCTGCAGAATGAATCATCTTTACAGTACAAAATGATTTTTTTTAAATTACAGATTCAGAAAAAACAGAGACTGAAAGCTGAAGTGCAATGGAAGCTTAAGTGCTACCAAGTAGAGCTTGCTCAAATTAACAGCAAGATGTTGGTCGCTGTTTGTGTGAGCCATGCAGTTCATCTCACTTGAGACTTGATCGAAAAAAAAGTCCAGAAAACAACATGTTGTATAGAGACACCACATATTTTTACTGAAAAAAAACACTTGAGGAATGGTTTAGAGAGCTTTCAATATTTTATTGGGAACATATATTTTTCTCTCTCTCCAGCTGTGAAGCAAAGCATTTTGTTCTACTACAAGTTCAACAGAACTTCACAACTTCAAAAAGAAAGAAAATTTATAGCTAATACATTTTTAAAATCTCTTAGAATATCCTAAAAATAGCTTTTCTGAATGTAAAAGACAGCAGCATTTTGTCCATCCCACTGGAAGAATATCTCCTTTTCCAAATGTATAACAAAATGATGACCCTTACACATCTAAGTTCACTTAACAAAACACACACAAACAGCCCCCTCAAAAAAAACATTCCTTTCTAACAGAGGAATTCATTTTGGAGAAAAAATTCATATGTAGTGGAAAAGGATGTTTTACGTGCAGGCTGATTTTACAGAGGGCATGTTCAAACATGCTATGAAATGACGAAGACTTAAAGAGACACAATAACAAGCAGGGCATACAAGGCATTCAAAGCCATATGATAAAATAAGTATAACAAAGTTCATATGTGCCTGTCCATTTCCCTCCTTTACATCTCAAAGCAGCTAAAACTGGATCAAAACACTTTTCTATCCTAAAAAGCATGTAAATGTGGATATTAAAGAGAATTTGGTCACATTCCTTGCATATATCTACACTATTTTAGTTTTTGCTCCCCAAAGGAAATCCCAGCACATCACTGAGTTACTTCACCTGTACCAAGAGGTCTCACACTCTCCTGTAGCAACAGCACATTTAATTTCCCACAATCCATTTATTTTAAGTTAGTCTGCTTTGAGGACGCTCATAATGTTTTGTACGACAGCAAACAACTCAAGCTAGACGTGTGGGGTCTACCAGCAGCCTTACGTGCTCCTGCGGCAGGGCCGGGGAGGCCTCGCTCGAGCAGCGGGCACCGCCACGGGCGAGGACAAGGGGCAGCCGCACAGCCGGCTCCTCGGCACGACACGGGCACACGTGGCCATTTACGGACATCTCCGATCTGCTGACTTCCATTTCATATTTGATTTTAACTGAGGGCCAGGCAAACACTTTTTTTTTTTTCTTATGCTTAGGTCAAACGTATCATCCAACAGCTTCAAGTAGTTTACATTAAATCCATTAAATTGCACTGCTGCAAATGATGAGGTTATATGTGGCCTGGAGCAATCATTTTTAAAAATTCTCTTTCAGGTTGAGTGGAAATACATGACTTGTTAAGCCAGGGTAAAATCAGTTATGGCCTGGAGACGAGTCTTTCCTTATGTCTGAATAAAACTGACATTTGTATTCCACACTACAGATTCAACAAACAAAAGGTAATTAATTGAGGAGAACAGTTTTTTCAATGCTTTTGGCAACATCCTAAATCAGAGAACAAAAATTTAAGTATTTATGATGTACCAAAATCATAAAATAGAAGGACAGCTTCACAGTTCAAGAATCTTTAAAAATAAGGCAAAGAGCTAGAGGCCTTAGCCTATCCTACAGTCTTGCTGTACTTACACTCATCGTTTGTCAAAGTGTCTATTGCATCTAGGTATTTCCTCATTTCCAACTACGTGATTCACATTGCTGCTTTGTACCTTAAATTACTACTGGCTGCACCGATCACCTCAATTTCACAACTGATGCATATTCCTTATTTCTGAATTATACCAGTATGTTTAGAATCACAAATCACCATACATATATGCATGTATATATATATACACACACACACACACACACATAGAGAGAGAGAGAGAGGAAGAGCAAAAGAATACATTAGAAAGATAACAACGTGTCTTAACTTTTACCAGTCGCTTGCCAAAATCAATTCCTGATGAGTGGACTAATTCCCCCAGAGACAGATCCTACTACATCCTGTGTATCTGCAGCCTTCCTGCCTTGTGAATAAAGTGCAGCTCCTCCACCCAGCCTGACGATGCACAACACCTCCAAGCTCTTTCTGATTTAGCCTGTAACAAATATTTATATTTGGCAAACAATGTCTTACGTTAGGCAAAGTTGTATCTAATTCTGCCAAAATATTTAAGAGATAGATGAATTTTAGTATTTTATTGCCTCTTAAAATGCTGCAACATCTTAAACTTTCTGTTACACGTTATTCTAATATTTTAAACACGTTTTGAGTCATGGAGTTAAAAGAAAGGCTGGGCTTACAAATAAACCACATACTGGAGTGCTGAACACCTTAGCTTAATCCCCTCGCCTCCCATAGTGTCCCAGTCCAAAGTTACACAGTGCGAGGCCACTTCATTTTGCCTGTTTTTCACCTGTCCTGCATAAGCAGCTTGCAAGAACAGGCTCTCTTGGCCAGCAGGGCACACTGCTTAGCACAGTGAGAGTTCAGTCTCTCTTAGAACTTCCAAGCAACAATTGCCATAGTAGCAAATACTTGTCATTGAACACACCAGGACATAGAAGATCAGGACGCTCAATCCCAGCATTTGCAGGCTCAGCACTATGTACAAAGGAGCTGTCCAAGGCTGTAAGGTGACCCAGCTGCATAGGCCCACAAAGCCACATGAGAGAGACTGTCTAGAAAATCTACTTGCAGGCCTGGGAGAGCTCGTCCCCATCAATCTGCTTCAGAAAACATGCCCATTTTCAAAATCCTCTTTTGTTCAAAAAAAATCTTCAAATATCTCCGTTCACAACAACAAAATAAATCCTGCTTTTAAACACAGCTCTAAAGGGTCTGCAATAAGAACTGGGTATTTGCAAGACACTAAGAGAAGGCAGACGAGCTGGGTCAAGAGGAACAAAATCCAACACTGAAGGAACTCAGGAAGAAACATTCTTGCTTACTAGACCCAGGTGTATCAGTCCTGAGGGACTGGGCACAGTTGTGAGGACTCGTGACTCAAGATGCAGGTTTTTTTTAATGTCTGAACACTTCTGTGTCCTAACCACAGGACAGCACACACAACACATCAGGCCATACTCTTTACCTCTCCTAAAAAATAAGTAAATAGAGGAGCAGTTGCAGCACTTAAGTGACAAGCATGGCCAATTCAGTAACCAGTTTGTGAGGAGTGCAAAATTTCTGTTAGCAAAACCAAAGGGCAGATGCTCGGCCACCCTCACACAACGCCTATACTAGGTTTAATTAGCAATTATTTCCAGAGCCCCAGGCAGAGTTTTATAGGATCCCTATACCAGAATGCATTAAATCCCCAGCTTGATTCTGGCAAAGAGAAAGCATTTTCCTCTGTCTCTGCCAAAAAAAAAAAAAAAAAAAAAACACCAGCACCAGGACACAAACTGATCACCCGTAGCCTGAGGTGAGGAAAAAAGACAAGTCTCCTATACGAATGTTTAGATGCCCAAAGGACTTTAACCCACTTCAACCTTTGGTACCAGCCACTGCAAACAACACATTAACTCATGAGGTCATTCATTCACCCCACTCCCATTCCTGCAGTGGGATTAGCACGACTTTGGAAAGGACTGATCAGAAATCACAGATGTACTACAGAAATAAGAAAATATTGACAACTAATCTTCTTAAAACTGGAGGAAAACATATGAAAGCATTAAAACCGGCTTATTTTCTTATACCTGTAATTGAAAACTACACTTTTATGTACATATTTACAGGAAAAGCATCATAACTAGGCATGTTCATAAGGAAGAAAATGACAAAACATTAATCAAATCATTTTTACATCTGCTTTTCTTGAGACAGACATGTATAGAAACATTTCCTGTACACACATGGAACAAGATATTTAGTTTTATTTGAAACTATAAGACAGTCTTTAAGACAGAAAAAAAAGGAAGCACTGAATCTATACAGAAAAGGCTGAAAATGAATTTAATTTGTAATTTAATTTGTTAATTTGATTAACAGAGATTAACATAAAAATCCTATCTTTTCTTCAGTGTAAAGAAGTTATTTTGGATATGGGGGGGCTACTATAAAGCAATTTAATAAAATTGGTATGCATGTAAATTCTGACAAAAAGTGTATTAAATTATGAAAAACAAACCTAAACATTTCAAAATAAAGACAGGTAACTTTCAAGTTTACTAAATAAGAACAGTACTTGCCTTATCCTTACATAAATAAGTTGTTAAAAACAGGGAAATAGGGCTTGTGCATAACAGAAAGAAATCATCAATAGAGTTCTGCAGAGATCTATGTTAAGACCTGTATTATTCAATACCCATTCATAGAAAATAATGTTCATAGAAAATTCAGAGAATTCAACATTCAACACAGAAGAAGATGAGTAGTAAGGTGCAAAGTTTGATGATATTTAAATTCTTTACAGAAGTAAAGATATGGGCTGATTGCAAAAAAGTCACACTTATGAAAGGCTGTACACGAGGAGAAAAACAAACCCAATGTCACAAATGAAATAAGGGGCTCTGATCCCACTGAACACTCAGGAGTGTAATGTAATGGTTAGAATAGATATAATTTGGGGAAACTATTAGATAAATGCTCAGTAACAATGAAAAGAAGCCCAGAGGGTATTAGGAGTGATTCAGAAAAGATGAACAAAAACCAGAGGCGGATAGAAGGTCACCACCTGCTTCCCTGTTGCCATCATCTTCCCTAGACAGTCACTTCCAGCCACTGCCAACACAGAGACAGGACTCAGGTCTGATTCAATATGAGAAATTCCTATATTGCGTTCTTATTTATGTTTAAGAAAAAGAGCACTTTCCACTGCGCTGTTGCTTTTGTTTTCCTGGGGAGAGATCTATTTTAAGCAGTTTCTCCTGTTTTTCAGTCTTGCAGCAGCTTCTTTTTAACCTGGATCACTTCATAGACCAAGTTTAGGGAAAGTGCCTACACAAAACCACTGAGGGAATGGATAGAGGCTGCTGGAGGAATGGGAAAAGAGAGCCAGTTTAACTAGGCCTGTCCTGAGAACAACAGCACAGAAGCAGAGCGTGGCACTGCCCTGCTGCACGCGGTTGGCTGCTAACAGCAAAGAAGGGACGCAGTCGCACAGGGATCCTCCTGCGCCGGTAACGGGAACTACAGCTGAGGGTCCAGCTCTCTCCAGCACCAACCACGAGGTGATAAACAGCTTAGACTTCCCTGTGTGGGATTTGCAACCTCTGTAGTGCCTACGGTCCTTGCAGAGCAGCTGCAACTGGGCAGCAAGATGAAAATCAATGCTACAGATGGCTGAAGTTCATTTTATTAGCAGTGAAACCAAAAATCCTGATGAATTAATTCCATTAAAACATCCCAGGCTTCCCAGGAGGCCCATCGCTTGGCTGAAAGAGGAAGTCCAATCTGTAACTCCTCATACCAATAGGTAGGAACATTACCTCCTTCACTTCCCCGAACAGAGTCACCGTAGGCAAGCACAATGTCACTAACTGCATCTATGTCAAAAAGCAGTTAAAAGCTTAATCATGAACCACAAAGTCACCAACAAAGAGGAGAAAGGGGACTTTGTAAGATAGAAATTCATTCAATTAATTTTAAATGGCTCTCAATACGTAGGAAAATAGGGGGAAAGCACAGCAGTAACTTCAAACAATTATCTAAAATGTGACAATGATACCTACCCCACCTCCGGCAAAGCTTTCAGAAGCAGCACAGACTATGCTGCCATACAGGAGCCAGCACCAGTGTTGTCATGACAGCACTCAGCTACTTTTATTAAAAAGGACAGAGTCTAGACCAAAGACACAGAATCAGCAACTCCAAACTCAACTTCAATAAGCCAGACAATCCAAATGCCTGCAGGTAAATATGTAATAAAGAAAAAAAATAAAGTATTTGAAACAGAGAAAACATACAATCACAAACCTCGCTGTCAATAATGATAGTGTTCAAAGAACAAATCTACAAGGCAAGCGTTACTGATCCGCAATAGATGTCAGCAAACAGACACTGAGCCTGGTAAAATGAGAGCTCTAGCACACAGGATTGCAATAAGCGTACATAATCATAGACCTCAATAAATGAAATCCACTCCAGCTTGCAAAAGTTAAGGCTGAGGAGCATTGAAATGCATTTAAAATACACATTAATGATGTGGTCTTCATAAAACTATGACTGAATCAGAATAATTTTAAAGAAAAGCAGAGCAAAATATTCTGCCTAGACCTATCTGAAAGAAAAAAATAAAAAATAAAAAGGGAAAAAATAAAAAGGTCTCCTGCCAGGTGTGCACAGAGGAAGCTCTGCACACCTTCTCCAGCCCTTCTCTGTGACATTCTTCCGTCTCAAGTCTAATTTTGCAACCAATCTTCTCCCAGGAAGTTCTCTAATGGAAATTCAGGAAATGATAACAGGAAAATAGAGTTACTATGTAACACACAAAAATGCATGACCTCTTCAGATGGTCATCAGGTTCTGACACTCTCCGGTAATTAGGACTTCCAGCCTAATAAAGCAACATGGCTTGATCCGAACAGCGCTGCACCTGGGCTCCTGGAGTCTGGGAGCTCCCCACACGATCCTAACCTACACTTCCACTTCCGATCCTCCAATTTTTTCTCAAGTGTTACAGAACTGTAGGCCATCTGTAAAAGCTCAAATAAAAGATGATGCAAGGGGAATCGAGTTCTTCTGCAGGTTGCTCTGGGCAGCAAAGCATTTACTCCATACCAATTAGCAACTGAAGGTATTCATTGCTTTACATCAAAAAAAAAAGGGGGGGGGGGGGGGGGGGGGAGAAACAACATGAGTCTGCACAGGTTTAGCACTGTTAAACCTTGAGGAAAAGCTGTACGTTGTCTTTGCCAGACATCAAAAGCAGTTACACTTCACCTGATACTGAAGTTTCATGACTTAAGCTCCATGGAACATCATGATACTGTTAAACCAGGGGGCTTCCCTGCAGTCTAGCCAGCTAGGAAGCCCAGCCTGAGCTCCAAACGCCCTGCTGCACATGGAGTGCAGCTGTAGGAAGCGTATTCCTACACTCAGCATTACAGACAGACATAAGCTGGTTCTCCATGCTGGGGCCAGCAGAAACTCTGGCTGTTGCAGTTAGCACAGCACCAAGGGCCTCATTAAAAGCCTTGGTACAACGTCACTGCTGTAAGAAATAGCAAGTGCACATCATCCTGAAAGACAGATGTAGATTCCTGACACAGAATTTCAAAATTCACTTTTTTCCAGCTAAAAACAAAAAATTAATCTGAGAAGCTGCCAAATAAATAATTTTATCAGCACATTTACATATTTGACTGTGTACAGTCAAAACCCAATTTATGTTGCAAATCGAGCATTCAAAAAAAATTCCATCCACTGTATTCTTCACAAATTACTAACAACATGGCTCAATTACTAAAAGAACAAAAAGAAACAAACAAAACTCCCACACAACTCTAAGGCTTTCAAAAGGCATGTTCTGGGATATTCTTCTTACAACCAGTATAACCATGTATTGAACAGAAGCAGGAAATCTACATGCCGTACTAAAATATTAAAACATTTCAATTGCAATTTCTAGCAATAATAAGTGTGATGACAGAAATAGCTAAGAATTAATGAACCATTTTATCCTCGAGACTAGGTCAGTCTCTGTAAATGATAAGCAGTTGATCTCAGAACATGTAAGAACAGGACCAGTGTGTTGAACTAGCTGGTGCTTTAATTAGATTTCTCTCTCAGTCGCTGCTCCTGATGAATGCCACGAGCACGCAGGAAACACCATCAGTTCTGCTCATCTTTGCTCTTGGGACTTCATCGTCTGAAGACACGTATCTCTTCTTTTCAAAAGAGACAGACAAAACGGCCAAAGCAACAAAAAGATTTTCCCAGACACAACTGTAACCAGTTCACTTAACATACCGTTACACCAAAATTAAACCATAGACACCATGTACTGCTGGGACAAGGTTCTGCCTCTTGCTTCCACAAAACGGTCTACATGAACTTCTGCCATATGTTAGCAACAAAAGTAAAAAATGAAAAAAAAAAGGAGAGAGGGCAGAGATAACCCATCCTCACACAATTAAGTTTAAAAGCTTGAGACTGGTTTTAGATGACATACAGAATATCTTCAATTTCATAAGGAATAACTTTAATTTCATAAGCTGAAAGCTATCATAAGAGCAACTTTTTCACTCTTTCTACTACTATTTGAGAAGAGCTACAAAAATAGGGAAAAAATAGAAAGTTACTATTTTATAATAAGATGGAAATTACAAAAATTAAAGCATGAATTTCATTAAAGACATTTTTCCTGAAGGAAAAGGAAAGGATCAAAATTTAAATTTCTGGTGCAAAGTCTGACAGGTGAAGGAAAGCCCAGCAGAACCAAAGGTAAGAGGATAAAGAATGGAGGGGAGACCCAAATGTTAGGAACAGGATCTGTTCCTACAACCACAAAGATATAATCTAATAAAAACAAACAACTTGCCCTGTAAACTAAGCACAAGCTGGACAGTTGGCTGCCAGTCCAAGAACTTGTGATCCAGCTGCAGTCTATAAATGCAAACCCAAGTCCAGCTGAGTTTGCAGCAATTCTAGTCTCAAACCACCAGCAGTAAGCAAAGATGACAACCAAAGCTAAAGCCAGTAAACAGCTCTCGTACACAAATATTCCTGTATACTCTAAATTTGCAGTATTCCACAGCAGCAACCTCCCCCAGGATTGTAACAAATTTTCAGGACTCGACATCAGCAGGTGGGAGAAAGCACTCAAAATACTCTGAGGAAATTTAAGAAATACACAACCTGTGATTTTGCTACCTAAACAAAGAGTATATTTCACAGCCATTTTAAAATACTTATGAAATTAAGGCAGCTTGTGTTGAGTCTGCAACCCAATTTAAATGTTACTAAATAAAAAATATATCTGCTGTTAAAGATAGCCTGTTTTATTTCAGTGACCAATTTTCTGCATCTTTAAAACTCTAGTTTCCAGAAATACTAAACCAGGTTTTGACAGTAGCATTATGCTTTTCTATTCTTTAGTTATGTTCATTTAATTAAAGTAGAAGTGCAGTGTCCTTCAAAATTTAAAAATCAGTTAGGACATGTACAAGAAGAAGATATTTTCTTCTTGTACCCCTGATTTCTGAATAAATGCTGGTTTTCAAAGAAAGCTACTCATCCAAAATTGTTCCACAAAATAAGCAATACTCAATAAAAATAAGCATTTTATTCTTACTTGATGAAGTAATCATATTACTTCATGAAACAGTTTAGAAACAAAAAGACAATTTTGGTGAACATGATTTTCTGAAGATTCTTACGAAATGTGTGATTTTTTTACTCCATGATGATGGGCTGCTTAACTGCACTGCAGCAGGACAGCCATGAGATGTACAGACCGCCCTGGAATTTCTTGCTTTAATTTGCTATATTATAAAACGCTTTCAGCCACTCAAATAATAGGTATGATAAAAGACTACAGAAAAAACAGAATACAGGTGTTTTCATTATCAGCTATATCTCGCAGTCTCTCTCCAGCATTATCACCAGACATTGTTCCTAATACCAAGTTCTTGATTATTTCGGCTTCCCACCAGAGCCCTCAGTTTCTGAAAAACCTAAAGATCACATTCCAGAAAAAAAGTGTTTCAACAAACACATCAGAAAAAAAATAAAATTGCTTTGAAAATAACTTTATACAAAGTATTCTAAAGTGGACCACTTCGACCTATAAAACCAGCATTCTATGGTGCTGTAAAAAAGAAACATCTTATTTGTGCTTTTAGATTCTGTGAAACAACATGCCAACTGCATCTCATTCCTACCTCAGTTCCAGAGCCAATGTCAAGGGCATCGCCTCCTCAGGTAGCAACAAACTACCTACTTCTTCTTTTAAAGCAAAAGCTTTCCAACTTTAGATACATATAGTTAATATCAGTGCCAGTTATTAAAACTGTCATTGCCTTCAGGTGCCTCTAACTTTTTAAGATATTAAACAAAAGATGAAATTTCTTACAATGCTATGTTCAGACTCAAAAATGACGAATAATGCTTTCTGCTTTTAGTTTTTGATACAAAACAGACTTTCTGAAAGAAATAAAATGTGTTATATAACATCAAACTTTCTTTCTACCAAAATTTTTTTTGAAAATTTTAGATATTCCATTTTGAGTTGAAGGACTTGACATGTGGCAGAGGTAATCTCGGTATTAAGAGAGAGGGCTTCTGAGCTGCTCAGTGAGGTAACAGCTGATGCTCCATCAGCCGGATCTCACATTATCATCTGAGCTCTTCCGCTAAAGCTCGAGCGCAGTTTAACTGGGAACACTTCTGAAGGACCCACCCCTTCTGTGAATGTTTTTTGGAGGCAGGGGCATTTCCCTAGTGTCCACAGAAATCCGGTGCGGGAAGACACAGCTGGAACAGGCTGCCTGTCCTCTATCACTCGCTAGTGCATCCTTGTGTCTGTTCCCCTCTCCACAGGGCATGTGCCAGCCCGGAGCTACAGGCAGACTGCCAGCCCACACACACCAAAAATGTCCATCACGCCGAATAAAAGAGGGTACACTTGTGAATACCCTAAGCATGTATAACTTGGTGCCCCTCTCCACTGCTCTCCTATTTGTCTAAAATGTTTGGGAACTTCTCTATGAGGTT
>NW_010578128.1:28749-46927 GCF_000705375.1 Tinamus guttatus
AACAAAAAGAAATCACAGCTACATTAAATAAGCTCCTTTTCTTCAGGTCACCTCTCACGAGAGAAGATCAGTGCCAGCAAACACCCCTGCTTTTAGGTTGGGAGCAAGCAGTGAAAAGCTGCCCTGCTCTCGAGGCCACCGCGACGGCCTGCGTGCGTTGTCCTCACGCAGGTGCTTCCCAGAGCAGCTGTGTTTACAGTGGGCCAATTTGTAGAACACCTGGAGCACAGTGGATGGCTGTGAGGAACATCGTTCCGATAAGCTCTAGTGGTGAACTCCGGCTCCAGGCCCTGAAAAAAAATGCAGAAACTAATGGTGCCTGGAGTATAGCTGATACCACCTGATTTCTCCTGAGAACTTCTATTTATTCCCTAGAAAAAACCTTCCCTATTCATACAGTTGGTATAACAGTTTGTTTTGTGAGTAAAGCCTATGTTCTCTACACTTTGGGGAAATTAATGAGAAACACCTTTTTTTTTTTTTTCTTCAAATCTGCAAAGTTTCATGCATTGCCTGTTTTATTCAGCAGCTCCCATTCTACTTTAATTACATCCTCCCAAAGTAGAGTGGAAAGTAATGTCAGGTTTCTCTGTTGGTCCTAGGGGGAAATCCTAAAAGGGCTCCTTATCATCTCTTGCTCATTTTAGATGTCAAGAATTTTAATTACATTTTTGGCCTTTATCAGAAAGTACTTTCCTCCCTATCAGATAAATCTCAGTCCTTGAAGGAAGATAAGAATACCTGGTAAGAAAGAAAGTCAAGAATAACTGGATTTGTTCATGACAGTTTTCTCTCAATATTGTTCATTTTTTCCTCTTCTAAAAAGGAAAAGGTAGACTCCTAACCACACAGAAAAAATCTGCAGACAGTAGAATTTGCACTGGACAACAACATTCTCCAAGATATCCCTCCAAAATAGTGAGCATCAGCTTTTAGCTACACACCAGGCACTATTTGCTACTGCCATTCTTTCATTACCAGTACTATCTACTATTAGAATTGCCAGCTTCTCACAGTGCATGGCCTCCGCAGGTAGCTATTTCCCTGCCAAATTTTAACAGGACTGAAATCTGTGCTAATTACATGCTGGCTGGTGACTGTTGTTAGCAATGTTGTTTCAACAAAACGAGTCAGAAAGATACATTTATGCTTGAAGCTGAAATTAATATACAGAGTTGGATTTTCCAAAATGTCCGATGTTTTTTCTTCGAAAGGTCCCCCCACTTAAATATTTCAGGAAAAGAGGGAAGAGCTTTGAATTTGCATCATAAATGTATCACGAGATATACTAAAATTTAGGTAATTTTCTGTAAGGCTAAAACCAATTACAAAGTAAGGTAACTGCACACACTTATAAGAAACACAGGAACTGACACCTAATTTCTCCAAGATCTGATGTGTGCCTTCCTCAAGTAGCAGTCCTGCTCCACAGATCCTGAAACAGGATCTTGGAATCATGCTCCAATCCAAGGCCACAAGGACAAAATGGATCTTTCTTACAATCATTACTGACAAAAACTTTACATCCAGATGCAACTGGTCACCAGAAAGCAGAAATCAAAACATACACACCACTATAACCACCAGTGACAAGTAAATGGCAGACACCAGGATCTGGACTGCCAGTCACAGGAGACAGAGATCTCCTTGAGTAAGAAAGTCAGGAACCAGGACAGACCAGGTCAACAAGGGACCGCAGGGTAAGGCTGGGGACAGGGACCTGACAGCTGTGGAGAGGGAAAAGTCCCTATCAAACAGAAAGGTGATCTGGAACTAGCAAAAACAGGGTTGGGAAAACTCAGGAAGCAAATCCTGAAAAAGAACCCAGGGTGGGGAGGAGAGTGGCTGAGAGTAAACAGGAGAGCAAAGAAAGGCAGTGGTCAAGGATGAGGAAGAAACAAGGGAGGTAAAAGGTCTAAAAAGAAAAATTATAACAAGAAAGAGAAAGCAGAAATAAAGCGACTTTCTGCTATCAAGGTACGGGCACATATTCTTAGGTTTCTTCAACAACAAGTTAATGAAACATCTTTTATTGATTTTTAAGAGGGAAAAAATGTTCCTCTTGGTAAAGAACTTGAATTCTTCCCTAAAGAACAGCCTCTACCAGAGAATTCTGCAGCTGTCAGAAAAAGGGAGCCAGACAGCCCATTTAAAGGTCCCGCTGGTGCGTACGGCCTAGCCACCACCACCAAACTGTTGGCCGCGCAGAAGCCGATGAGCACAAGAGGACGCTAATTTAAGCCTAGAAGATCCTGGCTGGGTTGGCAAAGCAAAGGCTGGGGGAGGACAGAGCCACCACCCCTGCGCAAAGGCGCCTTACGGAGAAGAGCACTGCACGAGGCGAGCACAGAACCAAGCAGGAGGCTGCCACAGCTAAACTTTAAGTGCAAATGAAAAGCTTTTATTAGGTCTATCAGATTCCAGAAGAGACTTCAATTGGATTACTGAGTAAAAAAAAAAAAAAAAAAAAAAAAAAAAAAAAAGAAACACCATCTCATTTTACTGGAATTCAACATCTTTTTGAATGTAAATCGACATGATAACATGATGTCCCAGGAGTTCCTTTGCAAATCTCAGAGTTACAAGTAAGCCATTTAAACCAACTTTTTCCTTCCTTTTTTTTTTTTTTTTTTTCTAATGTTGGGCAGTACTCAATTTCCAACCTACTCTACATCTATGACCTCTACAGAGAACTGATGGAGAAAAGTATTTCTTTTAAAATGGTTCATCTATAAAGATGGCACAAATAAACTACAGACACCATATTATTAGTTTCTACTGCTTCACATCTTCATCAAGGCTAAACTTGAGCCCAAGAATTGTTGGCTTCTCTTTTATTAGGGGGGAAAGACTTGGAATTTGAAGTCTGGAATATAAATACAAGAGTTAAAGTATCAGTGGTTTTTTTTAAATGCCTTACAGCATTAAACAAAACATTATCCTGTGACAGCTTTACACAGTCACAAACAACTTCTCAGATGCCTGTTTTAGAAAAAATTGCCTCTCAAACGCTCAAAAATCCTTTTTTTCAACCATCCAAACATCCTATCCTTCTCCAGTCTTCCCCAAAATATTTTATTTTTCCTTGTTATGCACAGTTGGAAAAGCAAAAACCAATGATAAGTAGAAATGCACTCTGGCCTGAAATTATTCATATCTAGTCATGCGGGACCTAGTCTTGGGAATCACATCTTTACTTGGGAAAAAAATAACTCGAGCCTCGAAACTTACTGATAAGTAGCTGACAGACAGATATTTAATGCAGGGCATTTACACAATTGCAAGTGAAAAACAGACTAAAGATTTCTAAATGGCAGATCCTTAGTATTACGGATGTTAAGGCACTGTGCAACATGCCTAATGAAACTCCAACTTTATTTTACACATGTGAAAAAAAACTATTTGCGTATAAGGTAGGTCTATTAGGATAAAATATAGCAGATCTCAGGATTCCGGAGCCCTTCATGGGTTGGGCAGCCTCTCTGTGGAGTCTCAGTGTAGTCCCATATCCTTTTAGATCTTGCCTAAATCCATCATCCTCTCAAATGGACTTCCACATGTATAAAAATTCACTCACCAAGCCTTTTTTCTAGCCAACTGATAGATAAAGATCAGTGACAAAGGGAAAGAACTGAACTACAAGCTGACCACCTAAGAAAAACTCACTGTTCATAGTGCATTTTACTCCTCTGGGATTGCTGGAAGGTGACAGAAGGGATGCCTTACATTTGGGTAAAAGAGTAGAACTTTGACAAATTCAGAATTGTGCAGCAGTAAACATTTTAATGAAGTCTGGACAGCACTGGGAGCCAACCACTGACTCTGCCTGCCCACATACTCTGACACAATCCTGCCAAATGCTGGGAGTGTGTCTGTGCATGGAGCATTTTATACTTGTTTCATGGATGATTTTGTAATGATTTATGGACCAGCAACGATTCATGAACCACCGGCTGAGTAAGACGGGACAAAATGACCTTTTCATACCCATTTTAGGCCTGTTTTCCCTTGATTCTCTGTAGATAAAGCCACCTGCCTATACACAGAGGTACTGTCAGGAAAAAAGTCAGAAATTAGACCCAGATAGCAACATGTGCATACCTTAGTTAGCTTGTTTTTGCCATTACTGCAATACAAAATGGTTTATAACATGCACCTAAGGAGGCAACTCAATAGCAAACAAAGAAAAAAGATGGTAGAAAATGAAAAAGTAAAGTAAGAACGGAGAAGGAAAAAAGGATAAGGGGAGGGGAGAGAGGGAAATTATTCAGAAAGCCTTTTCTATTAACAAAAGCAAAGGAAAAAGCAGGAGCAAAGCATCTCAGCTGGAAAAAAAAAAAAAAAAGGAAAAATTTTACGTCAGAAAGTAAAGCAACGGCTGCAGTTGCTCTGGAAGCTTTGCAGAGGTGGCTGGGAACTCCTCCTCTTTCTGGGAGCTCACTGCAATGAGATCCATGCTTCTTCCCCACTAAGTTGCTGAAACACAGAGATCACTGGCCAGGACTAAACTGGTTGTGTTCCTTCACGCTGCAATCTAGACCAGACAGGAAACCACCTGCAGAGTAAAATTCAAAATAAATACAAGCTATTATATTGATTTATTATTCATTTCCCTAAATGATGACTGACAATGTTTTTAAAATTTTTAATACTGTGGCTACCACAGTACTTCCACTCTGCTGCTCCAAAGCAGCACAAAAACCTAGGCATGCTGCCAGATCACCACGGCTCTGTCCACCACAAAACACAGGCAGCCTTCAGAGCAGTTAACCTCAAATTAAAGACAGGAGAAAAAAAGAAAAATAAAAAGCAGGTTTACAAAAGCCATGCACGCTTCTGCTGCCACCTTTCATATCTTACGCGTCTGCTGGCTGCTGACAGCACAGCCACCACATCAGCTCAGGGTCTCCCTCCAGGAGTCACGCCAAGCACAGCAATTCACACACCCCCCTCCCAGGAAAAAGAGCACAGAAAGGGAAACCTCCAACTCTTCCAATTTCTAAAATGGAAATAGTCTTTTATACTTGGACTTCCTCCTAGAAGCTGGTACCATTACTAACACTGTACATTTTTATGATACAATCAGATGATATTTTTCTTCATAACATTCTTCTCTTTATAATGCTACTGTAGTTAGACCTCTGGGTTTATACACTAAGCCCATATCTTGCCAGTGGAATTAACTTTATTATTGATCTGTACGATTAGAATCAAGAGCTTTCGAACAAATTATAGATTTGCCAAAGCTGAAGTGTTTCAGGAAAAAAAAGAAAAACTCAGCATACAAAGAATTACTGTAAAAGACTATGTATGTGTTCTGCTTGTTGTCACGTTGAGCTGCTGGATCTACAGATTCAGATATTCCACCACAGAGAATGGCAGTGGACTGGGGCTACACAGCTTCCCAGTTTCCTGCTTTAGATGTCAAAATATTTTGTTTTTTCAAGGCTTCCCAATTCCCAGCCACAGTAGTTAAAAAGCCATTGAAAATATTAATCCAAATGATCAGATAATAACCTGAATCCTTTTTTTCCACACAATGCAGAATTATAGAGAGTGAATTTCATTCCCATTCAATACTATTTAGACATCAGATGACAGGATTAAATCAGGCATGTACACAGATGACAAGAATATCCACCTTGAAATTGTAAGAAAAAAAAGATATAAACAGACACTTCAAATTTAATGAAGATTCTCGAACTTCAGGAAAAAAAAAAAAGAAAAAAAAAAAAGAAAAAAAAAAAAAGAAAGAAATCTAATATCCTTAAGAGGAAGGTTACCCTGAGCTTTACTGCTAGAGTTTATTGCTTTGAAATAGCAAATCCCAAACACAGTCGGAGCCAAGGCAATAGATCAGAAGGATCCCTGCCACAGTGAACACAGAAAGCAGAATGTTCCTGTTTGAACACTGCTCTCTCGTTCCTCTTCCTCAGACAAAAGCAAACAAAATAGAGAGAGCAGATGACACACCTGTTAAAAAAAGCAGAAGGATGCTTGTGTGGGAAGGGACTACTACCTGCTCAGGTCAGACAGAACGAACGGCAAATACTTTACGTTACACGGTATCGGAAAAGAGCTGCGGTGTTTCAGTACATAGCCGTAGAAAAGACAGCCCTAGAAGCTTCGTAAAACATGGATCTGAGGAAGCTCCAGCAGTCAAACCTGAAGCTGCCCGAGACCAACCCCAGAAACCACCTGCAGTGCTGTCCAAATTAGACTGACAATGAGGAGGGCTGAACATCACTGGCTAAATTAATCCAATAAAAATGAATGTGATATTGTTCTTTTGCTCAGCTTTATCTATCCTGTTGTTCACAAATCTTAATATTAGCTGAATAGATCTTTACAAGATTAAATGCAAGCACTTGGTCTTACATGCAAAGAAGAAATTGGTTTCTTTCTCTCTTCTGTGCAGCTGGGCAGCCCCAAATCCTGCAAGAGTAGCTCTCAAACTTGTTTCTTAGAAGAGCAAATAAGCAGAGTGCTTTTATTCTTGGCTGTTTTTTATGTAGCACCTCAGTGCAAGGGTAAAGATGACATTTTCTTTACAAAACAAATGTCTGTCTCCTCTGATTGGGCATTTTGGTTCAAAAGGCATTCCTTGAGGACTTTTTTTCAGAGAAATTTTCGACACATTAAAATGCACCAGTAAAGCAGGAAACCAGCAGGCTCAGAAAAATATGCATTTTCTTTAATAACATACATGTCAATGATCCTTAGTACTGCAATACAAATGTCTGTTTAAAAAAAATGTATGCGAGTAGTACTAGTTATAGAGAACAGTATTTTTTCATTGACCAAAAAGCTACAGGACACTAGAAAAGATTTCCATCATGTCACAGCGTATTTTTTTTTATCCTGCTTTCTCATTTTTATTCAGATTATTTAATGTACTAAAACACAAAATAGAGTTTCCTTTTGACATTGGCCTCCTGATTCTAACAGGAAGCAAAACCAAAAACCCTTTCTACGCATTTTATTCACACAAACAGGGGTTCATTCACAGGAAGAAGAAAAAAAAAAAAAGGAGAGAGAGCCTCTAATCTTTTTTTAGCTGTAGTTTCTAACCAGCCATTAAAGAGAAGTCTCATATATTCAACTGACTTACGAAGAAGATATCAGAGCTTGAAGAGCAAAGCAGACACTCTGCTCTGGCAGGAGCCACAGCTCCGTCTCCAGTCCCTCACAAGCTGGTACCAACCTGACTGTAAGGGAGGAAGACAGAGCTTTAGGAACTGCTACTGAAGATGAAAAGTGCTAGAGAAATCCCAGTTCTCTCCCGTGGACAGAGCAGACAACATTAAGATTTGTCTGGCGGTGTTTTATGGGCTTCTTAGAAATTTCTCAATTTCTTTTCCTACTTAGACTTGAGTAACACTTCCGAGGCAGCAACGCATTTTCAAAGCACAGACGGTACATCAAAAGATCACAAAAAGAGACCAGAATACAAAACCAAAGCAGTAAAGACTACCTGAATGTGTATGTATTGTAAAGTATCTAGGAATTAAGGTACAAAGCAAAAATTGTTGTTAGTCTTCCCCCGCACATCTTTCAACATGAATCCACAGTAACAGCCCTCAAATGTTAAACCTCTCTTTCCTCTTTCTCAGCATTTAATCCTCCCGTTTCATCTAATGCCATACTCCAGTTTCCAAAAGAATAAAGCAAAAATGGCCCAGAATTTTCTCCTGTTTTGTAGAGTGACAAATATAATAGCCCTAGAAGCATAAGAGAAGTATGCAATAGGACCAATTGTTTCTTAGGACCCCCAAAAACAGTAATTTTGGGGACAAAAAAACAAATTCAACAACTCTGAAACTCCTTGTTCTGCAGAAGATCTTTTTCCTCCTGTTATGACATGTAACAGTATTTTTGTGATTATCAGACAAATCTGAAAGTGCATCGAGATCTCAGATCTGTTCTAATAATTGGTTTGTGCCACCGATGGTAATAAAATTGCTGGCTCTACGTACACATTTGCTGCACATCACATTCATTCACGATATAACAATTTTCAGTCGATGGAAACTAAAAGATGTTTTTCCTCCAGAAAGCAAAGAACACAAAGCATCTCACAGTCAAGCACAGTTAACTTCCTTCCAACGGCCAGTATGAGGAGTAACTAAAGAGATATCACGTAAGAAAATACATGTTATATATTCTCTGGAAGAAAAGGGCTTAATTAAAAAGAGAGAGAGAGAAAATTTATGGGTATTTTAAGTCTCTTTTACGGAGTTTCTTTTATCCTCACAAAACGGATATTAGCACATATCACAAGAGCAATCTTTAATTTAAATACATAGGTTTTTTTAATAAGTTTCCTTTGATACGGTTAAGCATGTGCTTAAATTTAAGCACACCGACTTCAAAAGTATTATTCATCCTCAAGTATCCACACACTTTCCCAGCAAAGGAGTCAGTGGCCTTGACTTGGAGATCTCTTAGATTAGCATCTAATGATTTTGCTTTTCCACTCGCACAGTTAAGAGCGTGAGGGCTCGCCGAGCGCCGTGCTCTGCCCCAGAAGAGCAGGTACATGTGCACTTTCCAAGACTTTGCTGGATTAGGTCCTCAGTACAGGGCGTTTTGCTAGCTCAAGCTTTTCACATTCATATCCTGCTGATAAATCACGCTCTCTGACACACTATAAACTCATGTCAAGTTCTTGTTTTTCCTTTTAATCCTTAATAAGTTATTGACTGATGGCAAAAAGATGATTATTTCATTACTACTGCTTACTGGAACTGACACGCAAGTAAGAAAATTTATGTGTTTAAACAAGAACCTGTCCTAATTCATTGTGATAGACTAAAAATTATTCTCTGTAAAGACCACTAACAGAAACCACAATTTCATGTTCAATTCCAAGAAAAGACCTTCACTTATACTCCCTCTGTATAGTCCTTTGCGAAGAAGTATATTTTTAACAATAATGACCGTATTTATCTTTAACCTTGCAATAGCTTAAATGAGTGCTTAACTTTATTACCATATCATACTCGCATACGAATAGTGTTCACCCTAACCTATGAAAAAGTAACATGGCTCTATTTATTTCAATTTAAATTTTTCTCTGAAAAAAAGCAACATATCCACGAAATTGAGAATTTGTCAATTAAAACATTTGCCAGTTGAAATAATATATTACTATATACATAACTTTAAATAAATACACTGAACCTTCATTTTAATAACTGAAAGTAATATGCACGAATGATAAACAAAAAACACTTCATGTAAGTATCTGAAGCAGCTGGTACTACAGAAATAATAAGCAAGCAAAAAATAAGACCTGAAACAAGTCAATTAAAGACTTTTTATTATGTTTCAGAGTATCAGCCTAAACACCATGGAGATGTTCAGTTTAAGGAAACAGGCCCATACAATCACTTCTTTCTTTGCAGGAAAAAAAAAAAAAAAAAAGAAAAAAAAATATTGCCCACACTGATAATCCCAATCAATAAAAGCAAGGTTTGATAGAAGTAGAAATAAATGTCAAAACTAGCTTGATGTATGTTATAAGCTGGGAAAGTATTAAGACAAGTTTTCTGGATAACTGAGAACTCTACAACTCAACTATAGGGATGTTTCCCATATATAAGCTATCTCCTGGAGGAAGTCAGATTAAAATGCTAGGAATTATGGATTGTTTTTCTTTTTTAATACTTCAAAAAAGAAACATATGTACAGAGGTGCGTCTTCAGTCCTTATTTACCTACCCAGATCTTTGACAAAAGCCAAAAATCAGAATATACAGCCAGTAGCTGAAGCTTCTTCTTTTCCTTTTATTTGAAAGTCTGACATCTAATGACAGAGGGTAAACCATCTGAAAATTAAGGGATTTTTTCATATGGAAATATCCTGAAAAGCAAGTACTACTTCAACCTAAATATTTAAATAAATGTGAACTTGAACCTAAAATGCATCTAAAGTTCCTTAGAAGAGCAAATAAGCAGTGCGCTTGCTTGCCATGAAGTAACATGGCAACATACAGCATCCCTGATTCTCATCGTTTTTTGCTGTGTTTTATTTTGCAAACACATAAACACCGTATCTACCAGCACATGTCTGAATCCGGACAAGTTGAAGCAACAATTTCAGCAGATAGGAGATTTCAAAAACTTTATGGTTATCACATTAAAATAAAATGAAGGCAAGAGACCATGGAGAGCATTTTGGAGACCACAAAAAAGCCTGAGTTAGTTAGCGCCCCATTTTTGTCACCGTTAGTAATGACAGGAATACTTGAGACTGCCAAAGTCTACAATACTATTCAGACAAAGACAGCAAGAAACCTAGTCACAATATTTATTTGTTCAATAAGGAAATGTGAACACACACAAAAAAACACCAATCGTCTTACACTTTGTGCTTAAGATATATGGAGGTTATTTCACTTTTTTTTGTTACTAACAGCATTCTTGAATTGTCAAACAAGTTATTGACTTCACAAGAGCTACATGTTTAAAGGTACTGAATTATTCTTATGTATTACACATTTCATTCTTTCATAGCTGTGGACTTCTCCACGCAAGCACCCATACCTCAGCCCAAAGCATTTAATCAACTGCTTCACATTGAAGATTTAAATTGTACAAGTTTATCTGGCTCCTGCATATTTTGTAAACAAATTCATCAGGACTAGTAAGAGGTGAAGTTAAAAGCACTACAAGTTAAAATTTCAAGATAAAACTTTGTAAGAGAGGAGATTCACTTAATCGGTCCTAACAAATCATGACATATGCAGAACCTTTTATAACAAAGCTTAGTCAAAACCTACATTTTACATATTGTTTGGTTGGTTTGGGAAAGGCTAATATTACAAAATAAAAGTCAAAAAATTTACAAGTATATTCCCACAAAAATGGAAACTTTTATTAATCGTATCAGTTATTTTGAAAGGCTCTAGGCCCAAATTTCATCATGTTCAAAACATAACACTATCTATAAAAACACCATAAAACTTAAAATAAACTAAGAATGAAACTGGCACAGAGGTGAAGGAGGCAGCATATTTTGGGGTAAGAGTTTCCTCTGACTTTTCTAAAGAGATCTTGGACTAGGGAATGGCCTCACTCAGGAAGTTTGCTGGCACAAGCGGCAACCTGCGGAGCTCAGCAGAGCCGCATCCTGGCACTCTCACAATGAATTTAATTCCCCAGTTCTCTGGCAGTGTTTTCTATGCAACTACCACTCCAGTTTCTGCCCAGATGTTGTGCAAATAATCCATTCCTAAAATGAAAACAAGTTGAGGACTTCACTGAATGACACTGAAATCAAGCTTTTGTCTGAGCACTAAAGTATTCTGCTTATTCCAAAAGAGCCTTATCTCAAACTTAGGCCCCAGCATTGCCCCAGCACAAGTACAGATAGAAATAAGGACAAAATAAGACTCTCTAGTTCTTCCAGTCACCAGCGTTTTAGAGATAGACTTTGAGAACACAGAGTGTAGCAGAGAGCTTGATGCAATGTGCTTGTCAAAAGCATCTTGGTTTAGCTCTGATGCCAAAAAACTTCACCAGTCAGAGGAGATACCGCTAGTCACCAACTCATCATTGATTTTCAGAGAGCAGGAGCTGGCAACAACAGTACAAGTCAGAAGCAGCAATTAGTATTAACAAAGGACAGAGGATTTGGTGCAAAGACATTATAATCCAAAAAGATAATACTATCCTGTTCTAGAAAAGCCTAAGGGACAAGCAAGCTTCGGACCACGCAACATACAGACTCCACCATAGGCAACTGCAGAAGAGCTAGTACCGTGTTAATCAATATCTTAATCGATAATTGAAAAAGCTTGAAACACGAAGGCTGATTTTAAATTTGGCTTAAACACACGCTCCAATAACCACTGTGTTCTTCTTCATGTGGTTTGTTCAGTTTAATTGTGTTGGTTTCTATTCTCACTGAAACGGGACAGAGAGATCACATCTCATTACATAGTCACCTAGCAGGAATCTTCTTAAGGCAGCTCACTAAACCAAAGGAAGCATTCTGCATCGTGCCTCTCTTCCCAAGGCACGCAGCTACTTTGAGAACACGTATATTGGTGCATATATACGTGTATATAACAATACCATATTCAAGGTACCGCCTGCTAATAAGGCAAGTGCTCGTATTCAGTGACTATGCAAATTCAGCCTGGTCCCAATGATAAAGTAATTTATGATTACATTTTTTTCTGCCTCCTAGTTTTTCCATGTTCATCACTGTGCTTTCTTCTTCATATAATTTCATAACTCCCTGAAATATATTTAAATTTTAAGTGCAAAGTTAAAATTTAGTAAGGCTATCATGGAATCCTCTAAAAGTCCCAATATGTAAAGTGGGCTGTAAAATTAATAAAACATCCTTTGCAGCTTTTTCTGTACAGTCACAGAATTTTTCCAGAGGTCATTTTCACAGCAAACAAGAAATGGAAGGATGTCCCTTCTCTGAACAAAAAAAAAGCCTGTGATCGTGTCAGTCACACCTGCCTTTGTTCCTGTGCTCATTTGCATGGAGCGACAACAAAAATTCCATGTGAAATATGCATCAGTGCCAAGGGGGTCAGTCCCTGCTTAAACTTTTTTTTTTTTTCCTCATCTCATTTGGTTTCATAAAATAACAGTTTAGTAAGCAGAGAACTTGGTATTACATTGCTTCTATCTTAGGATGCAAAATCAGTGAGCAATAAAATCAGAACTGATAATGACTTTCTGAAAACATTAGATAATTGGCATCATTCAGAACAATAAAACCTGGCTAACCTATACTGTAGGACATGCCAGAACAGTTTGTATTGCCCAGTAACTTAGCAGAGCATTTGCCAATTGGAAGAGAAAGGAAATTAAAAACTGTGGGGTGATTCAGTAATCAAGATTACTTGTATCCAACACAAATGTTACTATTCTTCCCCGAATTTTACTGTGTCACGGTTGTTTTGTCAGACTTAAATACTGAACAAATGATTGTCCTGTCCCCGTGCTGGGTGCTGGAGCATCTCATTAGTTCACTGTTGCACGCATCAGGATAGACTGTGCTTTTCAAGATGCGTAACTTCAATTGACTTAGGAATAAAAAACAAATATGGCAGGATTTCACATACACAACCATAAGACCCTTCCAGGAAAGGGTTAAATTACTGCATCCTTTCTGATAAACATTAGCCTGACTGAACAGGGAGCAGAGATGCACAATTTAGAAAATATGCACCATCACGCCTTGCCTGCTTTGGGCAAGACAAACCATTTTGGCAGTTCTTTATGGAGAATCTTGAGCAGCAGTAATTCAGTTAATCTGGGCTTAATGAAAATTGTCCATGGTGGTGTGCATTGTGATTTAAAAATATTGTCTATCTCCAAATTACTAAGGAACCTAACACTGAAACTTCCATGTTTCAGCTTATGGCTTTTTCTAAACTATCAATGCACAGGAAACTCTTTGATCAAAAACTTGTGTTTAGGGCTTATCTCCTCCATGACTCACAGGCACCTGCAAATCAACTGGGCCCATTAGTGTCAACTATTGTTAGTGCTTCAAATTCAACATATTGCTGTTCTTTGAGGGAAGCTAGAGTGTTTGCTGGCAGATCCATAAATCATCACTCATTACTGGCAAATTCCCAGACCAAATCTCCATTTTTGATGAACATTAGCAAAAGATGTTTGCCTCTGCAAAAATAAAAATAGTTTATTTGCGGCAGTATTTCACATCTTCTCCATACATGAGGAAAAAACTTGGTTATGGCCCAGACACACTAGACAATAATCTCCTGGCAATCTGTGAAGGCTAAATTGTCATAAAGATTCTGTGGAAGTTGCCAAATTATTTTAATACTGCAGATCATAAAATGATATTAAGTTGGTTGTGGCAAATAACAAGAGCTGTAGCTGTTGTCTGCTTAATCTTGGTTCCTTTCATGCTAAAAGGACACTGGGGAGCAATTGTTGCCACTTCCATTTACGTGTTAGAATCTTCCTGGTCCTATCTGGTTTGAAGAGAAAGAAGAAACTGCCACAGTATCTGTCTTTTGCATGCTGATGAAAACCAGCTTTATCACTTCATCTTAACCTACCTGGCCAGGGCTGCAAATTATCTTCACTGGTGGTCAGTTTATCAAATGGAGAAAGACCAGCTGTCCAAGACTCACTTCAATCACACTGAGTTGAAAATAGGCAAAGGTCCAAACAGGGACAAAGTATGTATCTTTTGCAATGAACGTGTTGTAATTAGTGCACCTTTTGTTATTGAAGTTTGCCAGTTTGAAATTTAGTTACATTTTCAGCAGCTACTAGAGGCCGAAAAGGCAGCTATAGTCAAGCCAGTTACTTTTGTACTGACAGCAACTAAGACATGGTGTCATTTCCTCACATTTTTGTCCTTACCACTGTTATTCATGACTTTTTAACTGTAAATTTAAGCAACTATGGGTAGGATAGCTAAGCAAGTGCTCCACTCGTTCATTCTTCGGGTATCAAGGAACTCAGCTTCCAGGTGACCCAGACACTAAGTCTCTACGTTGTCTTCTCTTCAGGGGTAGAGACCATCCTTTTAAGCAGCCCATCCTCCAGAGCTGAAATCCAGCTGTTCACCCCCAAGGCCCAGTCCTGATTGTTAGGGACTGTAGTTTAAGCACCACCAAATGCCTACCGCCTTGTAGTCTACACTTCAACATTTCAGGAGGCACGTGACAGATGTGAGAAAGCAGAGAAATATAGACAGCCTTTATACATCACTTCCCAACCCAAATCTAAACTCCCTCAGAAGTTAAAAAAAAATCATAGTCAACTACATGCAAACATTAAGTCTCTATCTCGCACTTTAGTTTCTGCAGATCCACTTATGCTTAAGAAGGAGAATATTCCTCTTGCCTTATTTGGCCCCATCTTAAAGACAGTAAAACACTTGTCCTCATCCCCTTTTGTTGAAATTTAAACTAATACATTTTAACTGGAAAGAGACTGAAGCATATCATCTCAGTTAAGGTGGCCTCTTGGTTGATCAGATGTGAATTACTAAGCCACAATAACATGATTAAATTCAATTATGGGCCCGTATCTCTTTCTTATCTGAGAAACTGTTTCTCTCCCAGCTTAAAATCAGCAGGCAAGTTCACATGGTAACAACCTTACAGACATATTCTTGTTGCCAGAACTTGCATGAGAACACGCTAATTTTGTATTTACGTATTTCTTATTCCTTGAGTCCAGGGTTAAAAAATTTTAAATTTACCTAATTTCCCTCACTTGCAAGATCTGAAGATGGACAGAAGAAGAGAAAATAAAAATGCAGTCTTTTCTTCTTTGTCAACATAAGTGGGCTACACTGCTGAGTCAAAAGGTAGAACAATTGTGGAGGCACAACACCTTTTTATCTATTTTTATCATGACAGAAATATACTTGGACACATTCTTAAAGTTAATAACTACATATATTAAGGGATACCAAGTAGCCCCGTAGTGAACAAATGCTGATTTTTTTCTGTGCTCCTGTCAAACTTGATCAGCCATAAAGTTGAAACAGCAGTTCCATAAAATGCCTTCATTTAATTGATTGGAAGGGATATTGAATAAAATTAATTCCAGAAACATTTTTCTCCTCAATGTATTTGCTCAGATGTCATCTCAAAAAGCATTTTAGGTAGTTTATAACAAGATTTGATTTAACAGCTTAGGCAGGAAATCGAGGTGGGGGGAAATGTGCCCTGAATTTTAATGACAGTCTTACAGTGGTGAGCCTTACCATGTCATTCTGAAGTGACGGGGTTTACTGCATCAGCCATATGCTACAATTGCATTACTCAACACTGAGCACAATTCCTGTCCTGTAAAGGAGATGATCCCCTGTGATAATTTTGGTAGCAGAAGCCCCAAAGCCACTGCAGATACTGCTCAATCATGCAGGAAGAAGTAGTAGCTTGATGTCTGTGCCACAATTTGTACACACAATCACTCAAAATCAGCTGTTTCCTTTTTAAATATGGTTTTAGCCTCTAAAACAAAAATGGCACAAGATGATTTTTTACTTTGATGCAAGTGTTCTGTATAATTTCTTCAGTGAAGATACCTAAAAATATTCTTTTTAGAAGAGATTCATTGGATCTCAAACTGCAACCAACTTCTCAGGAACAAAATGATTTTGATTGCTCGAATTCTGCACGATCTACAGGGGATGTAAGCAAGCACTCTCTCTGACACTGACAAAGCTTCAAACATTTAACCCACATTAACCCCTCCTCCACTCAGGGTATCGATTTTTGCCAAGGTGAACCAAAATTGTTCACACCCCTGTTATATCATTTTAGTAAAAACTGCCAATTTCTATTAGCCAGGTGCTGATTTTGTCAAGTTTCTGGATAACATCCCCCCCGCCCCTCACATGACTGTTATCAGCAGCTCACTAGCAGGGAGGCTGTTCAACACAAACGCAGGGCTCCAAAGCAAGGAAGGAGCAATCAAGGATACAGATACACTGAAACAACCCTGCTTGGAGCAAACCCACTGCGCTTGCACCAACGTACCACTGTTTGTAGAAAAAACTCTTCACATTGAAGCAATAAGTCCAACCCAAATGCCAGGAACCCGCTGCTGGTGCTACCCCCACTACCTAGTTTTGATGCACTAGACGGACTGAGCATCAGGGTGACACAAGAGCATTTGAAACGCTTCCCAAAGCAATGCTGCATTTGCTTGGATGGAGATGAGCGTATCAGTACCAAGGGAACCTTTCATGCAGCTGCGCCTGAGGGATACACTTGACTCCACACACGCAGACTCCCACAAAGCCTCTAGCAGATCCTCTCTAACAAACCTGCCTTCCTCTCACGCCATCACTTCTCAGCTCACACAGTCTTCCCCTTTCCACAGCTAAAGGCAAAGCAGCCTGAGCAACTTTCTAAATGCACATGTGCAGCAAGATGAGCCCCCAAGGAGAGGTTGAAAGGAAGTCCTCGAGGTCTGGGGAAGAAAAGCCTGGGGAAAAATGGCCTGTAACAAACCATATACAGGCCCCCACAGGGAAATCCTTCCCTTGCCGCTTTCCCACCTCCTCCAGCACCACACTTCTTTCCTGGCTTGAACTTGCTACTACGACAACTCCAGCTAGGCTTGCAATGCAGGCTGCACTCCGGCTGTGCGCTGGGACAGGGACGGACCATGCACAGAGGACACATTAAGACTGAGAGGGAAGAGGCAGGTCAGCAAGAGGCACACGAGTGAACCAGGATTATTTAACTACTCCCTTCTTTTTGGGGGGGAAGTTTGCTTTTTTATAGCCAGCTTTGGGATTATCTGCTAACAAGAAACTACAGCACCAAATTACCTGAGCACTTTTGTATCACTATACAGGCAGCAAAATCACCTCTGGTCAGTCCTGCTAGTGGTCCCAGGATGCAATAAACACCAGCTCCCCTCTCTAGGGTGAAGCACTGCAGTTAAACAGTGCAGTGGATTACAGAGACATAGAATACAAATTAAAATCACACAAACATGTGTGATGTGCTTGTGTGTTATTAAATGTTTTGTATTCTGCGCATGTATTATATCCAATACATACAGACATTAGGGGTGGATAAATGTTTTTTTTTTTTAACATCTTATATCAGCATGTATATGTGACACATATACACCTATTAAATGTATCATATCCAACATTATTCCATATCCAAATCATAGGAACTGACTTTATAAAAGGATGGCTTCAGTGTTAGTTTAAAAGAGCAGCATTTACATTCACAAAGGTCTTTGGATAGCACGGTGTATGTAAAACGTTCTGCAGAATAGCTGAATGGAAATATTTTCTAGAAACAGCAGAGGGGGATATTAGCACAACTGGCTTTGAACCAGAATTTAACTGTATCTGTAATTGCCTTTTAACTCAATGCCATACTAAACTCCTACATTAGCTAAAGATGCACCTTCATTTCATTATGGCACTGGCCGTTTCTCTGGCTGCTTTGAAAGCTTTATTTAATCTATCCCTCATACTCAAGGACAATTCAGCATTGATTAACTGTTTTGACCATTTAGCATTTTTCTTCAGTCTAAAGGAGAAAAGTTCCAGCAAACTGGAATTCTGCTAAATTACTAGCTAAACGTGAGCAATATGCAGAGAAACACACTTTTGAAAGAAACGACATACTTTAGGTGCAGAAGAGCTTTTCATTTGCACAGTGGAAACACACAGAAGGAAAACA
>NW_010578128.1:48273-82238 GCF_000705375.1 Tinamus guttatus
CTGGGCCGCCAGGTGCGGGGCCCGCGGTGTCGCCGCAGCCCGGCAGGCCTGGCCCCGCTCCGGGGTTCCTCTGCAGGAGCCCCTTCCCCCGCCGCCCGGGCTGCTTCTCGCTTGTCGTCACCATCTTGTCACTTGTTGAGGGAATGGGGAGCTCGGGGCCGCTCCGCGCTTCTGCCGTTCCCTTCCCTGCGTTAGTGATGAGTTTCCCGGTGCTCACCTGTGGGGCAGCCAGGAAATGAAGAGCTAACCCCCCTGCCTGGCTCCTCCAGGAAGGGGGCGAGCAGCCCCCCCACCAAATAATGTGGGGTTCGCACCCCAAAGAGCCCCACACACGGCCTCGCAGATCACGTTCCCGTCATCGTTAACGCCGGCTTCTTCCCGCCTTTCGGCCAAAAGGCCTCAAATCTCCCTGTGAAAATTGTTTCTGATGCGGCAGTATCCTGATAGGAGACTAGCGCTACAGCAGTTAAATATTCCTTTTCCTTTCAGATAAAATAACATTTTATATATATATAAAAAAGCCAGTGTCAGGTTTGAATGTCATTTTAAAATAATGATAGTAATATATGTGAAGCATTAGTTTTTTAAAAGGCGCTTCTGGGGGTGGAATATTACATGAGCTCCACAACGCCTCACAGTTATGTTGTGATTGTTTTTGTACTGTCTGTCATTTCCTCATATTTATAGAAATTATGTGATTTTACATGGTCGTACAGGAGCCCTCCATTTAGAGGAAATCACGAAGGGTTTCCCCTATTTAATTTTGATAGTCAGTGTGATGACAGTTTCCTGACACAGCATTTTCCTGCGTTGACTTTGTGCCAGTGCCTAAAGCAGGCTGCGCTTCCCAATGCTCATGAAAACCCCTCGATTAAAGACCCATTGGCAAGAGCCGTAGCTGCTGGCTTTCCTTTGATCATGCTTAGGCCATGGTTCTGGGATCAATAATACTGTATTTGCCTGTTCATGGATGGCCGGATCCCAGAGTGATGCTCACTTGACCCCAGGCAAGGGCAGGCATATCCTGGATTTCTGCTGCATTAGCCGGAATAAGGAGCTGTTTTTGCTGATGACTTTCTTGCCAGCAGTGAGAGGACAGATGACACCTCATCTAGAATAAAAACCAGTGGCACGGTGTTAACAAAACCATAATATTTTAACAAATTAGACCTCGGGGGCTGAATTTATGGTGAAACGCCCAAGGCAGATGCACAGGAGCTGACAGGGTCAGGAATGAAGTGCGCGGCGCTCCTGTGCAGCAGTCGCCCTGCAGAAGGATCAGGAGCTAAAAGCTCTGGGAATAGTTTCTGGAGTAGATGCAACGATGAAGCATTTTTCAAAGCAATGCAGGATTTTAGAAGCCTTCTTGCTACTTTTAAAAATTACTTTGGCACTTATTCCCCTAACCTATGCCATTTCTTAAAGAAAACTTGGGCTTTAAAGTGTTATGGAATGAAACAAAACTTCAGGTGATTTTATATCATCCACTTACTAAATCTACAACACTGATGCCTTGCTTTTTTTTCCTCTTAGCCTTTCCATTACAAATGAAAGAACAAACATTGAGCCATAACATTGTAATTCTGCTCCTCCATTTGACTTTTTGGCATTCTGCAAAATTGCAAGTCAGAGAAATGTAGTGGATAGCTGTAATTTTCAGTCATCAATAAGCTATTTTCCACCTTTTTTTTTTTTTAAATGCCATCACTTTTAAAGTGAGGCTCCATAGGACTGAATGCAGGATTCTTCAGGATCCTGCAAGAGCCGTTACATCCCTCTTGCTTTTTTGAATTTGGTCCAAAAGTGTGTTTAAAAGAGAGAGGGTAAAGAACTATTCTTTTTAATTAGTTACTAAGTTACTGGCTTGCAGAAATACTTGTACTGCATATAAAACAGCTGACAATATTTGTGTCACTGAGTGGAATATGCAGGCTTCTCTCTCTCTCATATGCAAGACCAAAAATAAGTTAGCTCTCTACTGTGCTAGCAGTAGAAGCTTGCATGGGTGCCTCAATTTAATTGCATTCTGTTTTACACTGAACCTCTATGTACCCAAATGCTAGAAATGGAAAAAAGCAGTCACCTGATTTGGATGTGTGTTTTGTGGTGAATGTATCACACTAGTAATGTATAAACTTCCTGCCAGTTCTCTTCTGTCTACATTTTTACCCCCAGAGAATTTTAAATACATTGAATCTTGATTTTCAGGAGACACCCTTTCTTCTCGCTTGATGCTGCAGCATGGAGGTCATCTGGAGCATGTATAATAACATCCCAGACTTCATCAAAAGCAAAAGGAGCAACATTTTCCCAAGGAAAGGTTTTAGTCTGTGAAATGAAGTGCCAACCACATCATTCTTGGTGGCCCAGTGCTGTTTGCCTTTGCTTTCCATGGAAAGCAAGGAAGGGTAGCTGCTCATCCATTTAAACGGGCCCAATATATCCCTAAGACTGACGTATTTGTAAAGAGGGTTACATAAATGTGTACAAGTCATATTAAAATGTGATGTTATTTCATTAAAAATGTGATAGCAATCTTGTCAGACCTGAGCACTCGGCAAGCTGGAGGTGCATTCTGCTCAACATTATCTTCCCTGCACTCCACTCTGGAATTTTCTCTTTCTTTATTTTGTTTTTATTGAAAAGGTGGCTTATCTTCAGAGCTATTTGTCACATCTGCTGAACATCAGGTCCACAAGTTCATAGATGAGAAACCAGGCTATGCCAACAATTGATTTTTTTTCAGATGCCTTTTAACACTTTTATTAACAAATGTTTAAATAAATAAACAAACTAGCAGTGCCCTCTGTTGCAGACCCGCAGGGATCTGTTGCTGGAAGATCAGCCTCCCTCGGGGTACCAGCCCAATGCCAGGGCAGAGGACACGCTTTTTCCATGGCCCGGTGGATCTCCTGCACTTGCTCCGTAGCTGACTGCAGCTACTGGTGTGAGTCTGCCCATGCAACGAGGCCCTCCAAGAATCAGGTTCCCCTGTCTGGCAACCCCGAACACAAGCAGGAGGCAGAGGAATACAGTTAGTTCAGCAAGCTGGCAAAGGTGCTGTGTATGCTCAGCCTCAGCAAGTTAGGTACCGAAGCGATCTGGGGGAAGAACCTAGGTACAGCCCTCCACGTAACAAAGGATTAGGTGGGAGATTTACAGGTTGTGTCTGTAGTTACAGGAACTTGCGTTTTACCTGCACCCACGTTAGGTGCCTGCGTGCCCTTAGAACCAGTCATTAGGGTATTTAATGAGTAAGGAAGCTGGATGCTTTTCTCCCTGTGCATTAGAAGAGGCAATTTAACATTATTTGTAAGTTTCTAATTTAGAGCCTTGAATTGTAACAGGGAGCAGAAGTTGGCAGAATTAGCTTCAAGTTAGCAGAAAAAAACTCTGTATAATCTTGGTCTTGCCAGCACCCTGGTGCCAAGTAGACATGTAAGGCACAGTGGACAGCAGACTTTAAGGTGCTGCTTACCTTCCTTTTCTCATTTATGTAATCTCCCCCCAAAACAGAGAGATGTTGCTTCCTAGCATGCTGAGTCTGTAATATCTGGATTGGTCTAAGTATCCATGTTTGAAATTTTGCTTTTCATGTAATAATAAAGTAAAATATTCTAATTAGTCCTCGTAACTGTTTTGTTTACACAAAAACGAGTTTTGTAAATCATTTGCAAAGGACCACAGAATCACCAATGTAAGGAAAAAAGCAAATTACATAAATATTAACAATTCAGCCTGTTGCTGGCTTTGTATGCTGATATAGAAACATAAATAAAATTAGATTATTAACTAGAAAGATACTTTAAAAAATGAAGTACTTACTTAAAACTCTTTTCTTTGGAGAAGCTCTCTAAGTAAACAGCTGAAACAGATACAGAAAAAGAATCAAAAGTATCTGGAAGTACCCAAGATTTTTTGTAAGCCCCCAACTCAAATATCTACATTTCCAATGTGCCAAAATTACCAACAAAACAAAAAATCCTTAAATGACATCACATACTGACATCTGCTGGCATGCCCATCTCTGGGAACAGGGATGCAGCGTATGTTGTGTTGTGAGCCCTGGCCTTGCCTGGCCTTACCTGCTTTGCATTTAACTTATATTTTTCATACATCCTGTTCCAGGAAAAAAACAGCAACAGAATTGCTGCAGTTGGAAGGGGCCTCTGAAGATTGTCTAGTCCAATGATCCTGCTCAAAGCAGGATCCACTAGAGCAGGTCACTACAGCAGGGCCTTGTCTCCTCATGTTTTGAATGCATCCAAGGATGGAGACTCTGCAACCTCTCAGGACAAATTGTTCCAGGATTCTAGCAACCTCACAGTAATAAAGTTTCTTCCTATGTTTAACTGGAATTTCCTGTTTTTCAGTTTGTGCCCACTGACTCTTGCCCTTTCACTGGATACCACAAGAAGATTTTGGCTCCTTCTTCATGTCCTGTATTAGGTACTTGTACAGCGAGTACAAGCGAGGTACAGCGATCAGATCCACCCCCCACCTTCCTGAGCCTTCTCTTCTCCACACTGAACAGCCCCAGTTTTTGCAGTCTGTCCTCATGTGTCAGATGCTCCAAGTCCTCATCACCTTTGTGGCCCTTCCCTGGACTCATTCCAGTATGTCCACATCTCTCTTATACAGGATGTATGACCGCACAGCTCTGAGGTGGCCTCACCAGGTCTGAGTGGAGGGGAAGGATCTGCTCTCTCAACCCGTAGGCAACTCATCCTTACACAGCCAGGAGACTGTTGGCCGCCTTTGCCGTGAGGCACATCGCTGGCTGATAGCAAACTTGGCGTCCAGTGGTGCTGGAGCTGGCTTTTTTCTTTGAACCTCATAAGGTTCCTCTCTGCCCATTTCTCAAGCCCAGATCCCCTCTGAGTGGCAGCCCAGCCAGCTGGTGTGTCCAACACTTCTCTGAGTTTTGTATCATCCGAAAACTCACTGAGTTTGCACTCTGTCCCATCATCCAGGTCTTTACTAAAGATGTTACTCAGGGTCCATTAGTGGGGAGCCCACTGCTGGATCCCAGTATCCACTGCGGGGGAACCACTAGTGGATGGCATTGGGCTGGACTTCGTGCTGCTGATCAGAAGCTTCAGTATAACACAGCTCACTTGCAGCTCGATGCCCAGCACCCAGCTGCCTGTGTGGAGGAAGGTACCGGGATTCTAGTCTTTACTGTGGGCTTAGGAAAGACTTATGCTTTAGAACGGATGTCTCGACGTGCTGTGTTTCACAGGGAAGCAGAGCACAGCTATGCCTGCAGCAGAACAGTGATGCCATTTGGGGAACAGCCCAAGCAGGCTGAAGCTCAGGATCAGCCTTCATAAAGAAAGGCACTGTGAGGCATCCCAGGTAATTTTCTGAAGATCATTTTGAGAATGGCCTAGGGATAAGACTGAATAGGATCTGAACCAATAGGAATCAAATCCAGACTCTGGTGGCTGTCAGTCATCGTATTGTTGGAGGAAGTATATGGAATGCTTCTGCATTGTGACCAGTGATATTGTCCAGGATACAACACCTAGTGAAATGGGGTTTTGCTTTGGTTTTAGAGTCATGTATTTCCTTTCTTAATGTAGTCTCAGATCACCCAAGGGAGGGTGTGGAGGGACAAAGGGCATGTGAGGGCCCAGACACATAGCAGACAACCTTTCCACTAGAGAAGATGAGTTACCTGTAGTCTGAACATGTGTTTTGCAAATACTGCTTTCTGTAGTGGCACAGTCACACTGGTAGAATGATCTGGATTTATACAAAAGAGCATCATTAAAGTGCTCTCATGGGTGGGATGGCTTATAAGACCCAGTGGCTGTGTTGAGTGGTAAACTGCTCTGGGAAATCTGCTTTTTCTTGGGGTTCTCGTTTTGCCTGTTCTCAGCACACTATCTGGGTGGGGGCACAGAGATTTAGAAGGCACCAGTTTTGCTTTCAGCAAGTCTGTGCTCCCAGTTCAACAGCCTGCCAGTGTTTACTTGGGCTTCTCCTCTTTCCTGCACACAGCACGAGAGAACATCCCATGCAAGACAGACTCCGTTTGGCCCCTGGCCTCCCCCAGGTTGATGTCCTTTCTTCAAGCCTTTCCTGTATGTTCCATTTAGTTGCTTGTCTCTGCTGAATTCTGATAAATGTATTTACTTGTCTATTCTGGCAAGCGACCTGCAGACATGAATACTATTAATGATACTCAGCACACTTCGGGAAGCCCATTATCAGAAAGGCAGCTGCTATTTCAGGCACATTAGTTATATCCATTATCCACACAGAAGCCACAGTAATGACTTGCCAGTACTGAACCAGTCATGAACTGGAAGCAATTCAGTGTAAGTAGCCCTGTGGGGCACCTGTTTCTGCTTCAGAGCCTAAGTAAGTGACCCGTTCCTGGAGATGTGCAGGAAGCTCATGAAATGTATCTGCTTGCAAGCGTGGAAGATCTGGAGCCTCTGCTCATCTCCTCAGGTCGCCATGCTGTGATCCACCCTTGCTGAACACACCTTGCACGAGAAGTGCACACCAGTGCAGGCTCCAAAGCAATTGCAACATTCTCCTTTGCTGCCAGTATTATCCAATCTCATTTTCCGCTTCCACAGTTCAAAAACTGGTGACAGTGCCCAGCACCTTACACATTTTTTTTCCGTGTTGCATGAATTCTAGGCAGGCGGCAGGAACAACAGTGATCTGGAAGGTACTCAGGTCCCCCCACAGCCATCGCCTCTCTATTCTCCCTCATGCTTGTGGAGACAAACTTCTTATTCCATAACCTAGCAGTAAAGAACTAAAAGATAAAATCCATGTCTTCTGCGTATATTGTGTGTGTTTCTCCCATGGGGTAATCTCTTGATAATCAATGCAATGCACTTATAAGTCCTTTTGTTCTCAGGCTAGATAGTACTATCTTTCCTTATCATCCTGCATAATGTAATATCTCTTCAGAGCTAAAACTAGCTGCATGTTTCAACTTCTTTGAAACATTTCAGTGTTACCAGGTAAGACTTCTGGGGTGCTGTTTGTTTGTTTGTTTGTTTCAGATTTAGAAAATGCCCAGAAGGTCACAGTAATACATTTCCTTTGTAAAATGCACTAATTGTACAGTTTTATATGTACATATATATAAATATATAGTCCTGTTTTCTTATAAATTCTTGCAGGCTGTATAAAGATTTATAATAATCACTTGGCAGTCAAAACTTGACTTTGAGCATCTTTATAAAAAGAGTGAAGATCCATTTTGCTTACATAACCAAAAGATTGGCATGTACTAGCTTCCTTAAATTTGGCTCACCCCCCATAATTGCTTGGTGATCAGACCACTCTGAGAAATAATGTTGAATTATTACTGCAGAAATAAATCTTTTCTTAATTTGACTGAAGTATGCAATCATCCAGTTGCTCTTTGGAAGTATCTATTTTTGGATCCACTGCATTTTACTTCCAGAATTGTACAAATATAGTAAAGCAGACTTCTGAACTCAGAAAAATAATAAAAAATAACAATACTAGCAATTTATTGTGGTGCATTTGTTTAGGTTCTTAATAACCTTTCCATTAGCCCTGGCTCAGACATTAAAACGTTCAACCGCTTGTATAAAAATTTGAAGTTTCAGTTGTTTGCACTCATGCAATGGCTTTGCACTCATGCACACCTACTAAAGTCAACTGGAGCCAGCGAATTGGACCGCTGATTCTCTCTGTCATCCATTTAAATATGATTATTTTTAGCTTACATTTCCTTTTAAAATATGCATCAGGAATGCTAATTCTGCTGTGCCTCCCTTCGTTGTCATACCCCTGATAAAAAGTTTATAACATGTTGTACTTATTACACATTTGATTTGGCTGAACATTCGTTGTCTTTCCTCACCTTTCATATTTATTGCTAAATAAGATGATTGCAATATCAGTTGATTATATGAATTATAAAGTAATAATTTACACTCAGGTAGCAAATCCAAAGCTGTTCGCCAACTACTGGTATAACTGTTTATAGTCATTACAAGTGCCATAATAAATGAAATTAATGAAAATATGACCTTTTCATTAAAACGTAAGAAATTTAAACTTTCCTCTGTCATCTTTTTGCCATCTTTTTCAAAGGAAGGTTGGGAAAACAAATCTGGAACTACAAGTCGCTGTTGCCAGGAGAGAGACTAAATGTTTGAGGGAAAAAATACCACGAAGAGCATTAAAATAGCAGCGTGTTTTTGAGAAACTGGAACTGCTGAGGAAGACTTGCTTGTGTCTCAGTGGAGAGTGAGTCGTGCAAGAGACGAGTGTTCTCAGTTCCCTGTGAGAGCAGCGCAGAGAAGAGCCAGTCGGCTGCAGAGCACAGCCCTGGGGTGCCAGAAACCTCATTAGGCCTTTGATTATTTCTTTGTTTTAACAGTACCTGGAAAATGCAGAAATGCAGGGTAACAATAATCAAGTAACTGAGGGTTGTCAGAGAAAATGTCACCACTCTGCCAGTCAGCGCGAGCACATTGCTTTGAGCTTTCTCTTGTATAATATAATAAGCAGATCGATATCAAATAATGTTTTAATAAAGCTCCCCAGCTAGCAATTTTCACTCTGATACAACTTGAGGGTAGCATGATGTTTTGCTACCTAGGAAAGAGCTTTTTATTTTCCAGCCTATTCATTACCTTCTGCAATACAAGACTTCTGTACAAAAATGCCATAAACTCTATCAAGCCTTTATAACAACAAAGATTGGCCCCCCCAAAAAATTCTTTAATGCACGTGTGTGAGCCATAGAACATATAACAGGCATGACAGTGGTGCAGTGGTAGTGTCTCAACAACGAAGTAAAGAAATTTAGACTTCACAAACAAGGGATCTTGCAGTTTTAGAATGCAATAAAATGTCTTGTTAGATTAACTCTAATAGAACCAGCTCAGAAACTGCAACTCACCCACCATGGCTACGTGCAAGTCCACAAAAATAATTCAAAACAATTGAAATGCAGTGTTTCAGTCTACTCCAGAGACTCTTTAGCCTGTATCTCACAAGATATTTTCTGAGGGAAAATACCCCAATTCAAGTTTCCTGGAGGAATAGACTCCCAAGCCTCTGAGACAAACCCCATGTTACACAAGGGCTTTGAGGAGGGAGATCTTCTCATGGAGCATTTCCACTACCCCTTAAGCCAACAGCTTTTCCTGGCTGTGCCCAGAGAGCTCTGCCACAACCCAGGAGATCCCAGGAGATTCCTGAAGAGACATTTCCGACTGCTCTCCTGTGACTGCCCCAGCCCCCAGCTCACAAGTTCGCTACTCTGCTCCAGGCTGTCAGATCAAACTGCCCTGACAAGGTCTGTAGCATCTTCCCAGACAGCTCCCAAAGCGCCCAGGCAGGATATGCCTTTTTATTTGCACAGCAGTATTTTAACTCAAATCAGCCTGAGTGGCATTGCAGATGATGCTATCTGGTGCTTGCTAGGGCACAGAAGCAGATAACTCAGAGCTGCCCTTGTATGATCCACATGTAAGCGTAGACTCTACTTAGGCATTGCAGCTCGTGTTCCACTACATCCCCTAAAACGCCCATGCAGGGGGACTTCCTTGGAGCCCAGAGAGAGAAGATGCAGATCTGCCTCGCACTCCTGAGAAAAGGGAAAGGGAACGGGCAGAGGCTGTTGTTAACAGGGTGAAATAGCAGCAATGCTGCTGTCATTGCAGGAGCTGGGTCACCTCCCCGAGGCCGCTCGTGTCTCGCTTCCCCTGCAGGTGCTGAGCCTGGCAGGGGCTGCTGGGGCAGCGACCACCCCTTGCAGGAGCAGCGAGTGCCAGTCCCACACAGGAGCCTTTTGTGGCACAGCTTCGCGCGGGATCAAAAGCTGCAGAAAAACATCCTCTGTGCCCAGGATGGTTACTGCTTTCACTGCCTCTCTCTGCTGCACCTCTATCAGTGACACTTGGACACCAATTTTAAAACGTGAGCATCTCAGGCTGATGCCTACACAGCGGCTCCTGTGCCTAGACATGTAAGGAGTACTTGTGGCCAGTGGGTAAAAAATCACTGTCTGCATTAAAATACAGGAGGATTCCAGAGGATATTGCTGTCTATGTTTGAACATAGAGCGCACAAGCTTATTTTAAAGTTTTGGGAGCCTTGCCATTCACTACCGAGACACTCAGCACTATCTTTCTCCTTAAATGGTAAAGCTATGAGGTATTTGGGAATAAGGCTGAAGTTTTGGATCTACTTTACCATGACTAAAAAAATGAATCTTTCTTTGAGGTGCTGCTGTAAAAGAATTGGTTGTAATTCCTAATTCACACAGGAACAAAAAAGCATAGAGGAGAAAAATAAACATTGCAATAAAAAACTTTAAACCAGTAAGTGTTCAGAGTACATATTTTTTCTTCTTTGTTATGTAGTACATTTTCTTTCAGACTATTTTTTTACCATTTGTCAAAGCTGCAAATCTCATTCAGTGTAGAAGAAAGAAAAACAAAAGGTTTGCATTTAAGTTCTAATGAATGATGAATTATAAGCCCAAAGTGATTATAATTTGATTGTGGATAAGTATATGCTGCTGTTGAACAGCTGGAAACCAATAAGAATGATAATTTTCCTAAGTCAATGTGTGAATATATAGGATGTTTCTCCATGGATTGCTCATATACCAGGAGTATATAATCACATTTCAGAAAAATAAATTATACTTGCATGCTCTATATGAGCTGCCTAAGTGCTTTTCTTCATGCCAGAAAATTTAAGGGAGAAGAAAACAAAGAAAAAATATTTACTAGGAAATTATTGAGTGTCTTGCAGCCTATCAACAAATGGGTTTCTTTTACTCTACTTGAACAAGAGGAGAGGTATCCACAGATCCATAGAAAATCTTGATTCATGGAATCCATAGGATCCATAGAAAATCTTGTAAGTGTAACTGATAGTGAATGACTGACATTTTGCATATTTCAAAATAATCACATTCTACATATTAGATGTATAATCTAAATGTATGAAATATGCATGCATAAGCAGACACCCCCAAACTGTATGTCCACTTGAACCTTCCTTGTTCTTTAAAATATACTATTTTTTCTCTTTATGGAAAATAAACTGCAAGTCAGTGAAGGAAAGCAGATTCTAAGTGTTTCCGAGCCTGACATATTAAAGTTTGAGCTTGTTCTGTAGCATGTGAATATAGAGAGTACTTTTATACAGAGAAAAGCAAAGTAATTTCATATGCAAGGCAAATTCAGTGTCTTTTATCAGGAAAGACAAATATATGTGGTTAAATAAGAATAACCTTTAAATGATTATGAAAAACAGCTATGAAAATGACGGAAAGAGGCCACTGCAAGATAGTGCTGGGATATTCAGGAGTATAACATTCTCATTCTACACCAAGATCTTTATGCTGTATATGCTCTCCTAATATTTTAGAAAGTAATTTCTGAATTATATTGCAAGTAGGCAGTCAAACACATAATCCTAAACATCCTGAAATTATGCTGTGGCAGTCTGGCCTTCAAACCCTTGCCAATTTTGGATATGTCTGATGATGGAAGTTATATTTTCAGCCTGCATGGCACATGGGAGGGAAGATCTGGGAAAACCAAGCAGGAGTTGTCAGGCTGAAGAAGGCAAAGGACAATCAGAGCAAGCACATGGAGAAAGGAGTTTTTGGTGGAAAGCATTAGGAGGATTACAATAGCCTTCCTCAGCTTCCTCCTCCTCGTCTCTTCTCCATCCCATCTATCTGGTGCCTTTTGGCATCTGTCCCTTCAACCCTGCCTTTCCTGGGGCTGGTGCTCTCTGGTGCTGCCAAAAGTCACTACAGGAGCCAAGGAGAGGATCGGTCTCAGCGCAGATGCTAAACCTAAAGCCCTAGAGGCACCGGCGTTGCGTCCCCATGTAATGAAGGAGCGCTCAAAGCAGGTTTTATTTAACACAAATGGGTGATATAGGCAGCAAGTGCATGGATGTTACACAGTACAGGATTCAGGGCTTAGTGTTTTGCTTTCTGTATAATCTGCCAAATGTCAGGAGAAAATTAAGGCCCCAGGAAAGCTTCCCTGTGGTAGTAGTCCATGAGCAATGTGATCTGTCATAAATTCCTGTGCCTCAAAGTGATATTAGCACTGGGGCTCTGAATGTTTCTTCTTGCAAAGAATTCTGAATATAGACTAAATATAGCCTGGATTTGTCAAAGCCTGACTCTCTGTTCCTTGCTCTTGTGCAGATATTTACACTGATGTAAACTGCACACAGAATGGATATGTACTGCTGGTGAATCAGGGTGAAGTCTGCAGGTAAAAAAAAGTGCAAAAGGCAGACAGAGATTACAAAGAAAAAATGAGTTGGTGCAGAAAAAATACATAGAATCTTTATTTCTTTCAAAACAGGAAGGTTAACTGCTGTTTAATTTTCCTTAAAACCTGTATTGATGCACGAGAGATGCATTTCCAAGCATCTTGATTAGCAGTTCTTGTCCACACTGAGGCTATTGGAATAGTTTAGGATTAACAGCTCCATCAAGGCATCTGAGTGATTATGGCTTTTGCTATGATGAACAGAAAAAAAAATAATTAAAATAAAGGAATGGATAAAAATGTGTAAAATATGACAGGTAGTGCTTAGTATATTAATCTAATAAATGCCTTCTAAAAGAGCTTACGTTGATATGGATACCTGTTTTACAGATGCCAAATGATATTTTGAAACCAGAACCTGACTTATCTTAAAGTTTACTGTTTCATTTTTACCATTTTCCAGGGACATTTTAGGATTTCAGATGTAACAATAACTTTGTAAGTAAGTGTTGCCCTTAATTCACATCTACAGCCAGTGGATATTCCTCTCAACTGCAATGTGCAGAATTTGCCTCTGAGGTTGCATCTCAGAAGCTTCAATGTGATTTGCCACTGCTAAGGCAGAAAGTGCATGCTCAGAATGCGCTGATCTCTCCTGGCTAAGAGCCACACTTTCAATTTTTCAGGCATTCTTTTCACTAATGGGTTAACCCTTACAGGCCGCTAATGTTCACTGAGCTTCTGCTGGAATACATGTAAGATAAAATATTTATACCACTCCATTGGAAGGAGTGTTAAAAAGACAAGATTCTTCAAAACAATGGTCTAAAAAAGGAGTGAAAGGAAAAACTAAGGAATTTGTTTACATCTGACACTGATACTGAGGAGGATTTGCTATCACTGGCCAGTGGAAAGTGAGAACATCTTGGAAGCACCAAGCGACTGGCAACAGTCTGCGTGGATTTAAAAGAGTAGGTCATAGCTAGCAAAAGGGGTTTCATAAGGAGGCACAGAAGAAAATTACATCTGCCTGCAGAGAGTGTGACCTTACAAAATATATCAGTTCCTCCTGATCTCATATATATTTGCATATACTTGAAAATATTTAGTGACTTTTAGCCTAAGTAACTTTGCAGGTAAAGGTATTTTCTGAGAAAAGCTTAACATTTTCCTGTACAATCAGCAATAGGAACAGGACACACTCTGCATTTATGTGGCTGCAATCCCCTTCAAACAGGGAAACACTCAGTGGTAGGTGATCTAAAAATCTCAAGGTAGGTCTCATGTAATCAGAATGGCCATCTCTCCATTAACCTCTACCTTAAAAAAAAATTACACAAATTGAAATGTCTGTAGAGTTTCCATTAGGTACTCAGGTGTGAAGTGAGCTGATGGAGACTCCATGCCCTGGAGCTTCCCAGAGCTCCTGCCTCGGGAAATTCCAAGTAAGGATGGAGTTTTCTGTTGACATATAAAATCAGCAAATGTCTTCAGCAGAACTAAAATGACTCCATGGTCTATACACCCACCATGGCTGATAGCTGCCTCCTCTTGCCACTCAGCCTCAAGGCCTGTAGGATAAATGCAACTGGAAAAGAGGATTTGTTTTTCCCCAGGCAAAGCTGGACAAAGCCGTGGACTTCTCCACAACTTAGCTTCTGTAGAAAAGAGAATCACAGCTAATGGTTACAGATCCCTTCTCCCGCAGTCTGGGAACTCTTGGCACACCTGCATCACCAGGCTCTTCTCCCAAGGAAGTCCAAAACCCTATGATATGGATATTTCCAAATGCTATGATATTTCCATGCTATGTAACAGCGCAAGTGAAGAGAAGGTGATTGCTTTCAGTTTCTGGTATTTTTAATTTCTGGTATGACTTTACAAATGTGCCTCTGAAAATGAAGGAAATAAATAGTTTTGTGAGCAATTAATGTCAGTGTAAAGTTCAGTGCAGTCCTGCTGCATATATCAAGGGTCTTGACATATAATTTAGGCTTAATGTGCCTCACACAGCTAATGGCTTCCAATTTAGCATGTGTCTCCAAGGCCAGAATGCTGTTCTGACCTTTTCTCCCTTGAGTTTTTGTTAGCACAAAGGGAGGATCCAGAAAAAAAGACCCTCCCATTTTGGACAACGTCATTGGGGGAGAAAAAAAAAAAAAAGGAAGGAACCTAGAAGCAAAAGACAAAGCAAGTAATGTGTAGCAGATGGGAAGGCAGATGGAATAGATAGCTGGAATAGGTAGCTGTGAATGGCCCAGGCAAGAGCCCCAAACCCTTCCCAAACTGCCAGTGACTTCTGAAAAACGTGTATTGCTCTCCTAACTGAATAGGTGCAATAGTGCGATTAACATGAAATCTGTATACCTATTTATAAACAAACATACCCATGCTAAAAAAAAAAAACTTCTCAGGCACCTTATCATCATCATCAAAACAAGAGCATATTAACCTAAGCGTAGCCATATGCTAACCAATATGTGCTAACTGCTGTTTTCTTCAAAAGGAGACATCTGACAGAATAAGAAAGAGGGGTGGTTTCATGGCCTTTTGCTCAGTACTGGCTAGTTTTTGGATGGTTTTGTTTTCCACTCAGAAACATAGGAAATGAATAGTCAGAAATGGAACAGTAGAAAAGCAGCAGAATATTTAATATGAGGCAAAATAATTAAGTTGATAGCAGTTATGATGGAAGCCTCAAGCTGTGCTCTAATCAGATATCAGAACCTAAGCAGGATTGGGCTGCATCGGTAATTACAGAGGGAAGACCCATATGCTGTTGGAAACACAGCTGATGATTCAGGAGGTGCAAGACTCTCTGCTGACTCACTTAGAGCATAAGTTTAGGAGAGACTTGGATATATTTACTAGAAGTATATTGGCCACAGATTAACATAATAAAGCCTTACTTGTAGACAGGATGCTCATATTCTTGTCTGCTATACTGCTGCCATTTCACAGGAATACAGTATTTTTCATGCCTCATCTTAAACTTTCTGGAGTATTTTTGAGATGGTAAATAGCTCTCGTACTTCACGCCAGAAGTGATTCCTACTTTGGTGCTGGGCAAAGTGATACTCACATAAATGCCAGGAGCTGCTCCGTTTACTCACTTAAATAGTACAAAACTGATGGGACTCCTGTGAGACAGCAACTAAGTTTCATACAGAGTTTATGCGATTGGTATGAAAAACTCCTGTAAAGATGCTGAATGACTGGGTTATAGGTAAATCTGGTAAATCTAGTTAATCAGTAGGTAAAATCTGTATTCCCCTGGACACCAAATAAGTTGCATGGGAGCGAGTTTCACCCTCAATCAGTAAAGGCCTTTGGGAACCAGCCTACTGAAATCTGTCACGTACATATGAAATTATCAATAGTAATAGAACAATATGACCAACGACCAATTAGTGTAGTAAGTATAATTAGGGACATACAGACATCATGGAAGAACATTTTGTGGAAAAGTGTCTTCTTGTGACTTCCGTTGAGCATAATGGATCGTTACACTGGAGCAGAGGTAATAACTCATTCTGCGTACTAGAGATAATGTGCTGGAGGGGGAATAAATGGACCACATCAGCTAAATCTGCCACACGAAGCAAGGAATTTTAAAAACCACATGCATACACTGAGAGATGGAGCCTTCCCAGAAATAGTGCTACATCAGTTAACATCAGAAGAGGAAACCTGGGTGTAGCAAAGATAGTAGAACAAAAAATGTTGAATAGTCAGGAGTGAATATGATTACATCAGTCTTCAGGACATCCAGAGATTAGAGGCAAACTTCCGTGTCTAAAAAGGACCTAACCAGGAAATATGTTAAAGTTTGTACAGTTGGGCAGTAGGGGAGTTAAGTCTATCCCGAATATATGCATTATTTCATGGAGTCTGACTCTAAAAGAGTCAGAGTAAAGAAAAAGAGAAGCTCATGTTTCAAATTCTCTGGCACAAGGGCAGTTTGCTGCCCTGTCCTGGCTCACCTGAGTTACAGCTTGCTGAGTTACAGAAGTCACGGAGCCTCAGCTGGGCGCTGTGCAGACGGAGCAGCGCGAGTCTCCGGGTGCTGGGATGTGTTTGCAGAGCTTCGAAGCTCAGGGGCAGCCCCATGTCAGGGCAGCTACACATTTCCAGGTCTGAACTGGCCCTGGGTGTTCCCACACAACAGGCTCCTACATTTCCTGGTCAGGTTAACTCCCACAAAGCCAGTCTGGATGTCTGAGAGTGAGGATGTAAATATGGCCAGAGACTTTAGTTTTGTCACAAGATGAATCTTGATGTTATTTCTCACTTTTTTTTTTTTTTGACACTAAGTTTTATGCAAGTGAAAATATTCTCAAAAATTATCCAAGGTATTCAATACATGCTTTTCAATCTAGGATACATAGTTTTAAATGTATCCAATGACAGAGGCTGTGAAACTTTCAGATCCTTCAAACTACGCTTGGTGCAGGGCCTAAGGAGTGACATGGGGAAAAAAAAAGTTAAAAGTGGCTAATTAATCCCACCAAATGTTATATGTAGTTGCCTACATAAAAGTGTCCCCAGATGAGCTGTGTGTCCAAGCTCACATGACGCCCAGTGGAGTCAGAGGAGCTGTGAGAGGGAAATTCAGCTCATTTCAGAGCAGGCAGCTGCAGACAGAGGTGGCTAGGGATATTTGAGATGCACTAGCACTTCCCTGCTGGCCTTCCACTTATGCTTTGGGAGGACGCAGGTCGCCTGGAGATCCTGTGATGTATCCACCACCATGGTGTGGCCGTCTCAGGTAACTCAGCTACCTCAGATAGCTCTGGGTACCTACGCTTGGGCTGCTTATGCTGGCCAGGTGACACGCGCCGGGTTCCACTGGTTGGCGCTCCACTGCTGGTAAGACGTGCTTCAGACACACGTGTAGACATGTGCATCTAGGTATCTTGATTCTGAAGTGAATTGGATCTTCAGTGTTTTTAGAACAAAAAGATTAAGTCCACAAATCCGCTATTGCAAATTATGAGATACTTAAAGTCCCAGTATAGGAAAGGTACTCATCAGTTCTGAACTAAATGGATGTGTCAAACATTTTCCCAGCAGATATCTGCTGAGTTTAGCTGCTAGGTTGTTTTGAATCCAGAAGACATTGGAGTAAACTCTTATTTCTGCTTCCCTCTCTTCACACAGAAAATGTGGTACAATGGTAGCCTTAAAATAAAGGAGGAGCTCTAAATGATTTGGGGTAGATAGAGAAGCTGTCTGTGATGTGATGCTACACAGGAGAAGGCTTCAGAGCTGAAATTTGGATGATCTAAAGGCTACAATAACAAAAATCCATTCATATAAAGTACACATGCCTTCTCTTTCCCATCCTTTCAAGCCAGCCAGTTTTGTGGACATCAGCCAGAGCAGAAATTGAAGTAGTCTGTATTTATAAGCCTAGCAAGCAGGCATAAGACTTTTGTACTAATTTAAGAGAGTGGTGGAAAAAAAAAATGTGCCACGACCATTTCTCAACCACTTCACAGTATTTTTTTTTCTTTTTAGAAGTTGGAAGATTCATCTTTCTGTTTGGTGTGTAAATAAAGATATCAGCAAAATACAGAGCTTTACAGGCATATGGATATCATGGCCGCTATCATGCTTTTCTCACATTATTGGAAAGTAGGTATTTCATCCAGATAATATATCTACAGGCAATATTGCTTTTTCTCACATCAGTCTCCCAGGCTGATAAGGGAGTTCCTTTCCATTTAGTACAGAGACTTCCACAAAGGCCTAAAAATGATAACAGTGTATTTTTTTTTTCCTTTCCAGGATGAAAGTTCATAATAGAAACTATTAATCTTGTACAGAGTTGGGTGAGGCTTTCCTCAAGCATTATCACACCAGAATACTGGATATAAGAAACATATTTTTTATTCTGGCTAAAGGGAGAATATCTTTTAAAATGAAGCTACAGTAAATCTCCTTTCACTAAGTCATAACACCTCGTGGTTTGCATTGAATTAATGGGAATTTATTAATAAAGATGCATACAGGAAAACTGGCCATCTAGGTAAACAAAATCAAATATGCATGAGATTAGCAGGTGTATCCATTTTGGTAACTTTAAGATGTAATGTGGAAAAGTTACTGCCAACAACTTCAATACTGACAGATTTTATGTCTTGTAACAGTCACTCAGATTAAAAGTCACAGAGAATGATGAAGAAATTTCTAACAGAAGCAGCTCATTGCTTTGTTAGAACAGACATTCAAGCACCTTTATTTCTAAACAGTTCAGCACCTTTATTATTCAGAAATTCAGACTGAATAAACACACCCTTGGTTAGTTGAAAGCAATTCCTGTCCAAACAGTGCACCATTTCTTTACAATGTCAGTCTGTTAGAAGGCAGAAGAAGTGGAAATGAAAGAATGTGATTACATCTAATTAAACCTTATTAAGAAGTAAATAGCTAGTGGATTGAATGTTGTAATAACTTAGTTTCTTTCATTTTCCATGAAAATATTTAAAATTAAGGTTTTTTACCATGAAACAAAAATAAGTAAAAAATCCCACTCATTTTGCCATTGTTATGTTCAATTAAAATTTCTGGAATGTTGCATTTTTTTTTTCCTCAAAGAGTACTTAGATCCACAATGATACACATGATTATTGATCATGTGTAATAAAACAGGAAAAATTACTTGAAGAGTGGCTGTTGTCTGGATTTTTTAGGCTTTTGCAAACTTTTGATCAGGGAAAGGAATTATGCATAGACTAGGCAAAAGTAATAAAATTATGCTACAGAAGTCACACTATGTAGCATATTAAATGCACCGTTTTCAGCAAATGATTGAAACATCTGTATGAAGGAAGAATATCAAGATGGAATCCATGGTTTTAATTTGACTACCATTCAGTTTCAGTGAATTAAAGAGAATGTGAATATTGTATCATTTCCCCACTATAAAAAGATCAGCTGTAATCTTACCCAAGTACATATTTTATGTTTAACTCCATTTTTCTCCTTCACATTCCTTCAAGGATAATTTTCCTATTGTCTTCTTGCTAATGAGGAATGAATTAGTCCAGCATATGAAATCAAATTATTTTTAAAAAGAAAAAGTCAAAGGTGATTCATAGGGTAGGGCAGTCCTACTACCGATTTCTATTATTAGAACAGAGTCTTTCACGTGCTGGTCATTTGTAGCCAATCATCTCATGCAAAATCATTCATCAGTAAAACACACTTAGAGGGACACTGGGGTCAGTTCACAGCTCCCATGCACTTTGTATAGCTATTTACGCTAAGGCAGCTCTTTACACTAAAGCAGAGTGAGTACAAATGCTCCCAATTCTAGTACACAGTTCCTTTTCCTGGATATTAACAGATAATAAAGATCAAGGTGCAGAGTATCACTTGAGCTACCTACTGAAAGAGATGTTTAGTGATGTCCTTTCCATTGTTATCTTAAGGTGAGAAAATACAGTATTCAGCTTCCATCACTTCACTAATCCACCATGGAAAATCTGAGTGAGTCAAGATTTAGCTTATCAACTAAATGACCAGATAGCAAATTGAGCCAACAGCTTGATCAGTCATTCCACAAGCTTAATAGATTGCATTTGGGAGTAGGCAGTGTGTACCGCATGTGTAAGTAATGCAGCAACTGAGCTGATGGAGGAAAAAGGTGCTTCTAGACTTCTGGGAGAGTCACCTCTGGAGATAAATGCATTCATGTATCAGACGACTAAAGAAGGTAAAAAAAAGTGTGAAATTTGTTCAAGGTGAAACATCAAGATACAGGACAACTGTGATCACCATTTGACATGGAAGGTGATAGGAACCCTTTTTTTTTCTTGGTTTCTCTACGATTGCAATCTCAGAGATAAAAGAAACAGGGAACACGGCTAACAAAGAATGACATACGAGTTAAAAATACTATACTGTCAAAAGGAATTAACAAATTATCAATGTTGCTAATTTGAGGGTCTTCATTTTTCAGTACATTTGAGTTTTGGTGAAAGATGGATAGCCTAGAGTGCAGGTTGAATGGCTTGTGGAGATCCTTCACCTTGAACTCTCTCTGCTTCTGACACTAGCCACCAGCCACCAGTGGCCAAGCACTGGTAGTCTTTGAAGACCACTGGTGACCTACCTGTATGGGATCCATCCAGTCCAGTCTCCACACAAAAGATGCTAGCACCACATGATGCTACCTGCAAACCCCACCAGCATTTCTGGCAGTGAAGCTGAGAATTTGTCAAGCTACAACAAATTATTTTCTCCTTTTCTTGCAGGTTAATCTTGAGACACAGCAACAGATGGAAGCATAAAAGACTGCAGCAGCCCTTGCCTGCCAGCACCCTGGGACTGCATGTTTGTCACCAACTCTAAAATTCACCTAACACCAAGTGCATGTTGTGCATTTCGCTTGATCTGCAGCTGGAGCCTCTAACTTCCAGAAGAGCAGAGATCAGTCTCCCCTTTTAATTTATAGTAAAGAGATATTTTTTCCCCTTATATAGCCTTTAAATGCCATGACTGTATCTCGTGGTTGCTTTTCATTTAGACATAGTCTTTGGTGCTTTACTAACGCACCAATTCAATCAAATACTCTGATTAAATGGCCTTGCATTATCTGGCTGGCACCCAGTGCAGTGCAGAAATAAGAACCAGGGGCGCTCGGGCTACTCCGTAGCGGCTCCTCCTGGTGATGGGAAGAACTAATAGCATGGTCTAGAATAGAGACTGTCCATTTGGTCTCAGTTATTGGCGTGCAACACCCTGAAGATATGGCTTAAGGCAAGGAGAAAGAATGGAGTGGTAAAATGATCACTCCTAGGGAAAAAAAAGCATATTTCCCAATGGAATAGATGTGCATTACTTTTCCCTCCCTTTTCATTATTAATTTCTATGCAATATAGAACAAAAAATAAACATATTTTTGGTATTCCTGCACTATTCCTCATGTGTCGCCTTGTTACTGCAGGTAGGCACTTAGCTCTAACTCATGCCATGCCTAGGCATGACAACTGCACAAAAAGTGCTAGCCTGGGAAAGGGCAGTTTCATTACGTGCAGAAAGGCTGGCGCAGACTGGGCTCTTGTGAGTTAACGGCCTGACTAGCAGAAGTGCTGAGCACGGGAACAGCACTTAAGGTCTGCTGTGGAGGTGAAAGATTTACAGAGCGCCCAGGCTGGCCAGACAGGGCACAAGCTGCAGAGGGACGAGCGTCCGCATAAGTGAAGGCTTGTCACTGCACGGGCATTTCCCTGGCTTTGGCGAGAGTGGAGGCTGGGTCATTAACGAGGAAAAAGGTAGCAAATATTCCAATACCTAATCAAGCAATAGTGATGATTTGTTTTGACTGGCAAGGCCAGTTCTCAGCTGGTGCCACCGGCCCTGAGCAGCGTGGGGACCTGGCGGGAGCTGCTGGGGGTGCTGGGGCTGCAGTGCCGGGTAGCGCCCAGCACCGGCTGCTCCTCTCGTGCACCGTCCGCACTGGGAGCTGCCACCGTCCGCTCTGACAGAATAAACAACCACCCGTGACCGCACTCTCTGGACACGGCAGCAACATTCTGCATCGCTAAAACTGTGTGGGTATGAGGAAGATATTTTGGGTGAGATCTGAGCTTTAAAGCAGTTGGAAAATCTGTGCTAAATCTCAGCACAGGATTTTTTTTTTCTTTTTGGTCAGCAGGCATTTCTAATAGTGGAACATTACTTTCCTGCCAAGACAAATTCTACTTCTTGCTTTTATTTTCCCATGCCACTTCCTGTGCCAATCAGCCTTTCAATTCTCCTTCAAATCCTGCCTTAAATGCACTTCTTCAGCTTTCCTTTTCAGCACTGATTTCTTCTTCTGCAATGTAGCCTACCATAAGTAGACTGCAACTTTCACCTTAAATTTAATCTTGATCTCCTGTTGATAAAGACTGTACACACTTCTTGTGCTATTAAATAATCGTAGATACATATTTCCCCAAAGTGTTTCTGTTTCTGTGCAGGGATTAGGCACTCAGGATTTGGCAGATGAACTAACACATTATTCCTTTACATGTTGTATTATATTTTCCTTTTTCATGTAATCTTTAAAGAAATGAGTACAGAGGTGTTTTAATAGTAATAATTCACAGGAGAGAGGTATCTGTACCCGACAATGATTCCAAATTAAGGATCTGGATGTGGCCCCTTTAATTCTGTGGCCATAAATGTTGCTTGCCATCAGCTAAAAGGCTTCAGTGAAGAGCAGCACAAAGATATTTTCCACCAGAATTGAGTACATCACCAGTATCATGTTTCAATGGCACAGCTGGTGCTTAAAAGGCTGGTAATTACAATTTTATTCAAAAATCAGAGCTGGTGAGAGGCAGAATGAAATGATCTTGTTAAACTTCTAAAAAAGTAATAAAATTAAATAAAAATAGATCTCTACAGCATTTCTGTTACTTGTTGGTAACAAATTACAAACTTCAGTTTCCCCCCAAATACTTATACTATGAAAACTGACTGAAAAATATTCTGAAAAAATGCATTATTTTTCTATTCTTTCCAAGAGTGTGATGACATTCTAAAAACTGCACTTCTCTGTAATTAGAGGCTATGCAAAATTTTAGGTTTGAAATGGTAGATTATGCTGATGGCATATTTCAAAGAAATACAAACATGAGAATTATCCTTAGAGATGGTCTGGTCCAACCACCCTATTCAAGCAGGGTAATATGGAGCACCTTGCCAATGACCTTGCCCAGATTGCTTTTGGATATCTCCAAGGAAGGAGACTCCATGACCTCTCTGGGCCTCCTGTTCCAGTGCTGAGTCACAGTAAAGATTTTCCTCAGGTTCAGACAAAGTTTGCTGTATTTCACTTTGTGCCCATTGCTGTGGTCCTGTCACTGGGCAGCACTGAAAAGCATCTGACCCATCCTCTCTATACCCTACACGCCTATTAAATATTAATATGCACTGATTAGATCCTCCCTCAGTCATCTATTCTCCAGGCTAAACAGTCCCAGATGCTTCCATCCCTTATCACCTGTGGGGTTCTTTGCTGGACCTTCTCCCGTAGCTGCGAAGAGGGAAGGATATCTTCCTCCACCTGCTGGCTATTGCATTGCTTCCTTGATGGAGCCCAGGATGACATTGGCCTTCTTGGCGATAAGGGCATGTTCCGGGCTCATGGTCAACTTGTTGCCCATTCTCTCCAGCATGTTGTCCCCAGCCTGTACTGGTGCATGGAGTTATTCCTCCTCAGATGCAGGACTCTGCTCTTCCCTTTACTGAACTTCCTGAGGCTCCTCTCTGCCCATCTCTCCTGCCTTTGAAGAACTATAATGGTTTGGGAGATGGACAGCCAGCCCATCTATCCAATAACCTGTTTCTGATTGTGGCCATAAACTGCTGTCCAAGGAGTGCTATGAGATTATGGCAGACCTAGAGTTTTCCTCTTAACATTTTGTGAGCCTCCAAGCACTTGTAGTTCATATGCTTCTGCATATTTAGTTAACATGAGTGTATTTCCTTTTGGTGAACCAGTCCAGCTTCTCCTTAAACCCACACTCCCTCGGCCTCTCCTCACGGGGCAAGTGCTCCAGCTCTGACATGGTGCAGCCATGTGCTGAACTCACTCTGGTTTATCAAAGTCTTTCTTGTATTGGGAGCCCAGAACCAGCTGTGGGCTAACAAGTGCTGCGTAAAGGGGTTTATCTCTTGATCCCTGTGCTTCGAGTGATACGGCCCAGAATGCTGTAAGCCTTCACCACCACACAGCCTGTTGTGGACTCATGTTTTACTTGTGTGCCAGGCAGGTGTCCCTCGTCCTTTCATGAAGAGCTGTCCCCAGCCAGTGAGTCCCTGCCTGTTCCCATGCGGCTGTTCTTCTAGGTGCAGTTTACTCAGCAGCATTGGGCCAGTCTCTCTTCTTCACATAGCTCCTAGGAACCTGATGGCTTGTTTTTGGCATCTAGCAAATAATTGCCTGAAACACTATAAGCTATAAACCTATAAGCTAAAACACTATTAACTATAACCATTGGGTCTAACTCCTGAGTAGTAATGGTCAGATCAGAGCCCATTACTTCACCTGTGAAGTCAAGACTGTTTTAGCCCTTGGAAATGAATATATATTTATCTACACTGAACTTCATCTGATATTTTAACGGACAGTAATTACTGTATTTTTTAACAAGTCACACGAGATATAAATCAGAAAGCATTTGCAAAACGTACTGACCATGCTTCTTTTAGAGATAGTTAAACCTCTTTGTAAAGCTTTTTAATATTTTGTAGTAACCATAACCTCTTGTTCAGAATGTATTTACAAATAAGACACATTGCTTTTTATACTGATCATCTTCATGATGATGCTGAATCCATCTCATGTTGGCTCTGTAGTGTGCCTGCTCACCTCTTGCTTTTTACTTGGGTTGTCACATTCATACACTGCTGACATAGATGGCCTAGTGCTTCTCCACATTATGGCATTTATGTATTTGTGGACTACCAAGATGCCACTTCTATGTCATGTATTTGCTTAACACGCCGCATCCTGAAGTGCTGACAAAATATATACACACATTGCAAAGATGAATTCCATGAAAACATATTTCAATTAAGGCAATTTTTCATGCTCACGCTTCAAAGAATTAAAAAAAGAAAACTGAAAGTTTAAATTAAAAAAGAAGAGGACATCAGTCATGCATCATTAAGTCTGACTGCTGTGAAAAAGGCAACGGACTCTGCAATTGCTCATCCCATCACATGATGTGGTTGTAAGTTCTTAAAACCATGACCCCTGTCAGGTAAATACAGGCCAGAAATACTCTTTTGTCTTACATTTATTTTTCAGAAGAAAGGAATGAATGTTATAAAGGAGAAAGAGGCACATTTTCAATAGGAACTTGTGCTTCTCTGTTGATTTTTACGGGACAGCACCTCTTTGCTGCAGCTAAAGACCTAGTCCAATGTCATCTGATTTGGAAGATGATTTTAGCAGTGTCCCAGCATAGCACTGTCAGACCTTGGTGTGCATACTGGCAATGTTACACTGGTTTCGAGACACCGTGTTTCCTCTAGTTCTCTTCCCGCACACCATTTCCAAAGGTACCATCACCAGAAACTTGACTAGCAGGAGATGATGCTCTTCAGGATTAGACTAATTACCGAGCTCTGCTACAATCCCACCTCCCCTCTCTCATTTAAATGCATATGCAGTACCCAGGCAAACTGTGGTAAATTGGCGCAATTACCCTGTGCATCAAGAAAGCACTTTTCCATGGGGAGTATCAACTGCCAGGTTTCCATGATACCTGAGATATCTGCATGTATTATATAAATGCAAACACACACACATACCTACCTACATGCATGCATTTTAACACATTGTGTAACTTTTCTTCTTAGCAATGGGTGTTGGACAGCTAATTATTGCACGCTGGCCATCAAGCGCCTACACGGCTATCATGCTAATCAAAGACTGCTTTGAAATGCTGTTTAGTTTCATTACCATCACAAAGGAGCAGCTAAAGGACATCTAAGGCAGGCTGGGGGGGCAGTGAATGCGCTGAGACACTATAATCTATTTGAACAGCCATGTTTGTTGGGAACAGGAAGGGACATTGTGTAGCCTGAGCTGGTATCAGTCTCCGAATAGATTCTGCTGCTGGTTATTAATGTGCAGGGAAGAACGAGCTCTGCCACAGGACATCTCCCTGCAGTGGGGAAAGACTTGCTAGCCCCACACATGCTAGATGAACTCTCGCAGTCCAACCAAGATGGATTTTTCCCAGTCCAGAACAAGGTTTCAATGTCCAAATCATCTTTTGTTGTTTGGAGAACTTCTGTGCCTTTTTGAATACATGGATTGTAACTTCCTCGGGTTAGAGATCTCTGCCAGAGGGGACCCTCCATCCACTAGCTCAAGAGCTTCTATCATAAAATAAATAACTAATAGTGGCTGTCTAACTACACTTTACTAACCTCTGAGGAGATGTGAATGTTTTAAACAGTCTTATTGCATGGTGCTCTTATTTTTTATAAAAGAAACACACCCTTTCTCTTTAGAACAAACTTGTCTGAATAGCTTGTTGGTTTATTCTGTTTTGAGACAAGGCTAGAAAACTAAAACTGAACACACATTTTGAGGAATTACACCAGGTGGCCAAAATTATAGTTGTGTGATAGATCATATGTGTGAAGGTTACAAACTCTTTCAAAGTTGTAAAACTACTGGTAAGGACAATGTAGGCAATGATCTATATGACTTTGATGCCACAAGCACAGCCACGCACAAGATTCCCAGGCTCCTTTATTTTGACTTGAAAGCTCTTTGTGGAGCCGCAGTTGTGCATACTCATTAAAAGGCTGGAAGATGTTTTTCATTATACTTGTACTTGCACTGTTAAGCAGACAAGAGTTTCCTGTTATGTCAGTAGGATTGAAGAAGTACTTACACATGCAAATACAGCCTCAAAATAGATCATCTTCCTTGATTTCCTATTAAAAGCATCAGTGTGCTAGCTCATGATGAATCAAATGCATGCTCAAGGCTGGATGTTTAAAATAAAAGTGGGCATATTTTCTTCTGTGCAGTTCTGAACTATCACAAAGCATACCTGCTGGGCTGTGGTTAACATCAGATCTCATAAGATAAATGACTTTTGATTAGGTCAATACTGGTTGGAAAGATATAGCAAGTGCATCAGAAAGGGAATGGTTCACCAGTAGATAGCAGACTCCCTTTCATAACAGCCCTAAACCCATATTTGAAAGGGCAGTATGCCACTGCAAGTCTTCACGTTGACATAGACAGCAAAAATCCATGTGGATTTTCACAAGAATGATGGTATGAAAGCTGTCATGGGTCTATTTTGTCATCCATCCATGTTAAAGAGATCGCTGAATGTTGTTCCTTATTTCAGTCTTTTCTTTCTGTAGTATTATACAAACAGCTACCAAAATTCTTTGAGGAGGTGATTAGATTTCAGGAATGAGTCTAATGGCTTTTCTGTAGCTTTTAGCAGGTTGGCTGACCATAAAACCTCACAACTGAGAACAAAGTCTACATAGGAGAACTGATTTTGCATAACTGCAATGTAAACTAGGCAAAAGAGCAACGCCCTAAAGCATTCGAACACCGGGATGAAACCACATCTCTACCTCAAAGCTGGTATGGCTGTCCTCTTTTTTTTCCAGGAATGCTACTTCTTTTTGGTTATCCAGCACCAGTTTCAAATCTTTTCTCTGTTGAATACCAGAGCAGGCGAGGGAACCTGGTGATAATTCTTATAAAACAGGTAGCGCCTGTGCATCTTCTTGTCCATATGTAAATGGACTGGAACACTTCGAGTTGAAGTGGCAGTCAAAAAGTGAGAGATTCTGGTTCCTGGTGAGTCCATGACCAGACAGGTATGCAAATACATTGGATGAGCTTGTCATTCAGGATGTGCTCTGTAATACCCATCTATTCTTTTCTATTTTTCATGTATGAATTAATTGACTGGGGTTCCGCCTTGGCTAGTCCAGTGACTGTCCAGAGCTTAGTCTCCACTGAGTTTATGTGTCTGAGAAACTTAATCTATGCTAACTCAGGAAACTTGAACCATTTTGTAGTAAAAATAGGAGGCAGTATATGGACAGGTCATTCATGTAGAGTGATTAGCAGTGAACTTAAGTTTGGAATTTAGTAGAACATCTGACATACAGCATGCCATTTAGGTAACTATCTGCTGTACAGGTATGATTTAATGTTCAATATGAAGCTAGACTGGAGAAACAGAATTAAAAATGGCCACTGCAGCTGGAAGCTCCACAGTAACAATATCACTGAAATTACATTTCAGTTGGTGCAGTTTTGCATCTTTTTATAGAGTCCAATCACTCTTGCAACTGAGAAGTCCAATGGACTGGAAACAAGTTGTCATCACTTCCAGTCATCTTTGAATAATGGTAAACAGTTCAAACTATTAATTCTTTGCCATAAAATTGTCTGCTTCTAATTGCTCTTTTGCATGTAATTATCAGTGTGGATTTAATAAGTATGGAAATATCACCACATGCCAAAAAATAAAAATAAGACTAAAAAAAAAGCAGACTTAAAGAATGTCTGGCAGACAAACTCTTTAATTAATCCTGGAAGACCGTACTGGCTGACATCTCTCTCAGTGAACCTCTCTGGCAAAGAGATGGGTTTTTATAATGCTTCAAGTAAAATCAGTAATATATTTGCTTCTATAGCTAGAAAGACTTTGACCTTAGCCTCTAGGCTATGTATTTGAAAAAGAACATTGATATAGTTAAGAACAAGACTGAACATGTTGGAAAACACATAGAAGAACTTACTATATTTTAAGAGAAATAACTCCAGTGCAAATTACAAATAGGAAAAACTTAGGAGGAGTTTTGAGTTGTCATTAGGCTTTTAGCTGCAGCTGTAGCTTTTGCTTTCTTTGAACGATTTATCTCTTAAACGTGTCATGTTTTATGTTATAGCTAAAACTCGGGAAAGACAGAGATGCAAAAACTGAGTTCTCCTCTCAAGGTTTTTCCTCTTGTTTCCAATTAGGTAAAAATACCAAGATGGACAAAAAAAATAGGAATGATATTTTCTGCCTAGTGTCAAAAGGCAATGAAAGTTGAAATACCATTTAAACTTCCTACCTATGGTCACAATCTTTAGATAACACTGATCAGAATATAATAAGACTCATCAGTTGAATCTATGCAGAAGCATAACCCCAAGTCTGGATCCCTTGTAGTTAATGGTTAAATTGCCATTAGCCACAGTGAGAGAAAAATCCTAGCCCACATATATTCTGAAATATGAGAGAAGATTTAGTGGAAGAAGAAAGAATTGGTGTTTTCCCCTCTTCATTTTCACTGCATTTCTCTAAAGGAAAAACATCTAGATTTAGGGTTGTTAAGCAGGGTAATGACCTGTTGCACAAGATTAAAGAATAAATTATTACCAAGAGAGAACGAAGTAGAATGCAAAGCTGAAATGTATTTTCACTAGTGGAAAAACAGAGACTTCTTGCTTTAATTTCCTTATTTGCTGGTTCTAGCTGACATTTAACGATTCTGTGCAAGCCTGAAAATGCCTTTCTAATGTTCATGAAGAACACAAACAAAATTAACCAAGTCTGACTAAGCGAAAAGCTAGTAATAAAAGCTGTAGGTGGGAAGTAGCATTACAAGCTTCCTTTTCCTATTTCTGGCCAAATTCCTCCATGCAAATCTGTTGCCCGAAGGGGAACAGCCTAAAGGATTAACGAGAGTTTTTGTTCCGCATGTCTGCTCCGGTCTATGCTATATCTTTTATTTTCTGAAGGTCGTAAGAGTTGGAATTATGGTGAGACACCTTGTAAAGCAGAGAGGGCAACAGAACTGAACCCCTGTATTCAGTGAACACACCTTCTTCTGGATTTGAATCCCTATGCTAGGGACATAAGGGACATAAAAGAAGGGACATAAAAGAAGACATACCCAATCGTAAACACACTGAGCCTCCTACACCTTCATACTTGGTTGTATTACGAGAATCAGACAGCAAAAACACAATTCAGTACCTTTGCATTTGTCCAAACGAAGTCTGAAGGCATTCTGGTGCATTCTAGTTACGTCTGTGAGATTTTTTTTGACATAGTTCTTTAGGCAGAGGTTTGCCTAAAGAACTGGCTACTATTAGAGAGATGTCTCTGAGAGCTGTCTTTGAAGCTCATGTATGAAGCTCAAGTGAGACTTTCGTATTACTATTTTTTGCTGCATCATTATTAATTCCTCTAAAACATCATTACAGCAGCTTGGAATGAAGATAATTGCACCAGGGTGGATTTGGTGCCTAATTTCTCTGGAAGATTTCTGCATTCCATCTATGACTGATTTTACGTTAAGATAAAGCTCTGGAGGGCATAACTCTATTTTTCAGATGATTCTTTTTCTTTCTGAACTAGAACAGGAAAAGAATAAACCCTGGCTGATTGGATCGCCTTAACAGTGTATTTCTTCAGGACTTCTGCATCATAGCAAATTAGATCACTCTGCCCTGCTGTGATGTATAATTTCCATATCTCCTGTGCCATCAGTTCCTTGGGTTAAGTTTGAAGGGATAAGAAAAAAAGCTTCAGCACTTGACTGAAATTGTTTTTATTACTGGAATCACAAGATTTTTTTGTGGGCAAGAGAAAATTTACCACAACTGGCGCATAGTGTGATTCAAGTTTACGTATTGGGAACTTTAACTCAGTCAGCCTCAATTGGACTTGAAATACATCTATTCCTATGGGGTTTTATTTTTATGCAGTCCTACTAGCAAAATGAAACTATTTTTCATTTGTAATTCGCTGGCACACTGGTTTTATTATTTCCTTTAACTCTTCTCCATGTTTAAATCAGTGCTTATTAAAACTTCTTTCAGTATTTCCTTTTTAAATGTGTCCTGGTGCATCAGGTGAACACAGTCAAGCTAAAGACTCGATCTGCTGCTTGGCAATATTCACTGATGGCAAGTAATAAAAGTGTAATGGCAGTTGAAACAATAACTGCCTATAACAATCTGATTTCAGCTATTGTGGAACTTGTTGATCATCGCTGAAAAAAAAAAGAAATGTGAATCGTAATGGAATATCACTCCCTTGCATCTCCCGTTGTTGTATTATAGGTTATGATTGCTGCATTTTTCTGCTTCTACTGTCAAAGACGACTCTTTGGAAGAAAGAGGGGATGATTGGCTCCATTAGTTCTTGCTGTCATTCAGTACTTAGGGCAATGTTCACTTCTTTTGCAGTTTGTTTGCATTTCTAATCACTAAAAATATTCTGAAAACTCTTACACAATTTGATGTCCTTTCTCCAGCCCACCAGAGAATATTTTTTTTTGCTGAACCCTTATTTTACTCCCACTTCTAGAATTGTAATCTTGTTATTCTTTAGGCATTTATATTAAACATAACTTGAGATGGCTCTTAAGATGACATGTGAATTGAGGTAATTCTAAAAATTCATTTTATAAGATTGTCTTGGGAACTACTCATAAACAAAACACACATTCATGAGATACCAAGTTGGGTGGATTTCAGGTAGGAATAATTGTGAATGCACATCAAGATTGAGGGGCCTAACAACACAGCAAACGGCACTTGTAGGTTCCATTCAGAATGTCACCTGATCATGTTTACATAGAATTTTTTCTTTTTGATGGAAAAAAAAGGATGAAAAGCTGAGGCTCATCTAACTCTAGACGCCACCAGTTGTAAATGCCAAAGAAGAGGTAGTAGCTTAAGTAGGTGGTCTTGGGAGGTCAAAACCAAAAGTATCACTATCGAAGCAACATTTAGGGATTGACCTATTCCTATTAGTTGGTTGAGAATGCTAACGTATATTCATCTGTTATTCCTTCCTCTTTTTGTCAATGGCTGTGATTAGTCAGTTTTTTGTTCCTATTTAAAAAACTCCAAACCATGCAGATATATTTCTAATGGCTAATCCTCTAAAGTAAAAACTGTGAATGTAGATAATTCCACAATTTATTACTGCTGAATGTCACTGAGCTTATCTACATGAATTATTTTGGAATATGACCTGCACAAAGTTAAAGAGCTGCAGTCCTCATCAAGTATATCTCTATAGGAATATTATTCTACATTAAGAAAATCCACATTAAAGCTTCTGCTAATATTCTAGAAAATTTATGCTGGGGAAAAAAAACCATGCATAAACCTTATTTTTCAAAAGGAGCCACTTCTTATTGCTCTTATGATACATTTTGTGATACTGAATTGGCACTTGACATAAAAAACAGGTATCAAGAAAATCATTAATAGAGGGAAGGTAGTAAATTAGTTAAAATAGGGGCCAATGAAAGAATGAAATATTCAGCCATGGCTCCTAAGTGCCTTTGGGATGAATTACTCATACATTTGTATTAATAATACTGTATTAAATAATATTAATAATAATATTATTGTGGAGAATCACAGAATCCCAGAATGGCTGAGGCTGGAAGGGACCTCTAGAGATCATCTAGTCCAACCCCTCTGTTCAATCAGGGTCACCTAGAGCATGTGGCACAGAGTGGCATCCTGGTGGGTTTGGAAGATCTCCAGAGAAGGAGACTCCATTGTGCTCTCTTGTTTTCCTTTTTTTTTTTTTTTTTTTTCCGTAAAGCTTAAGGCCTCAGAATTTTCACTGCATTTCAACTATTTTATGTTGAGGATCCACAGAAAAACTCAAAATGAAAGGAAAGATTTTTTCATTCTGTAGTCCTAGCTGCACAAATAAACAGAAAGTGTCATTTGATAACGAACGTGACCCCAAGAGTCGGTTTCCTTTCAACATAGTTTAAACTTCAAGCAGCAAGTGCAAAAAATATCTCAAGGCTGAAACTACAAGCAGAATGATTTTGCACAAGACTAGTGGGAAATGTAGGCACCTTGCAACAGAGAGCGCTCGTCTCTTCTGAACAGGGCCACCTATGACCCAATGCTTCATCTTGAAAGATAAATACTTGGAGTGTCATTTTCTATTCCCCCGCAAATTAGAACATGGTTCAGCATAATATTTGCTCCTTTGGTCAGTGATAGGAATTGATGTGAAAATGGATTTTCATTTCAGTTCAGTTTCTATTCTTTCAAAGGAGCAAATTTGTTCTGAATTATCTACCTGGATATCCAGAAGGTTGCTAATAGAAGAGAATCAAATGATGGTAATGCTGCATTCAATCAGCCCTTGCAGCTCTGAAAACGTATTTCCCATCCTAGGCTCAAGTGGTTTTCAAATGTGTCAGGTAGAGCTATACCCTGCCTGATCCTATAGATGACTTCAAAATTGTTTAGTGAGAATCTGGACTCAGAACTTCGCAGAACTTCCCAAGAAAATGGGAAGAATGGGGGAAAAAAAATCCTTGAATTCTGCTGTGTGTAAAATGAACCCAGTAATTAAACAAAGATCACTGAGCCTCAGGTCTCATACAGTGAACACTGACACAAATTTTCTCTCTGCTAGATATACCTGCATTATACAACAATACCTTGCTCTTGCTCCAGCAAAGTACGTAAGCATATGCTTTACTTGAGGCCAGATGAATTATCCGATTGGTTTAAAATTAAGCAATGTGTTTAAGTGCTTTCCTGTATTTAAGCCAGCCTTGAATAAAAGAAGATGGCTCACAAATCCCAACCACATTACACAATTCGCCATTCTCCCACAGGGCCAAAATACCCTGGATCCCTGCCCGGCCCCTTGACTTGCCCTGCAGGTGCTGCACCACTGCACTGCTAGGTGAGTCACCCCAGAGAAATGGCATTCGGGAGCTGCGGCTGGCTTCCTGGAACAAGAACCCTTTGCTTCAGTTTGTGGACAAACAGTCCTGAACAGGAAAATAAAATAAAATAAAATAAAATAAAATAAAATAAAATAAAATAAAATAAAATAAAATAAAATACTCCCATAGGTATTCCTGCTCTTCTAGTAATGACCTGATCTTGAACTTTTACTAAAATTGGATATTTCCATTGCAGTAAAGTAGATATATTTACAAGCTGACCTTGAACTATGCACGCGTTATTTCTCCAAGATGGTATCGTAACTCCTCAGCTAGGCGCCCGAAACTCTCCGCTAAGGGATAAGCAAAGCTCTCCCTCAGCCTCAGCTGCTGATGTTATGTAAAGTTAACATACTGCAGACCTCACGTTGCTTCTTGGCCCTTGCTGGATTCCCCAGATGACATTATGAACACTGGGTC
>NW_010578128.1:96489-135135 GCF_000705375.1 Tinamus guttatus
TCTGGTAACACACTGATGCACACCACTCTGTGTTGGAGTTCTGAGTCAACTATGTGTTTTTTCCATTTATACGTTTTAACTTTTCCCTTGAAGTAAATGTGCTTGTCTGATAGCCTGAAACGAGCATATTTAATTAGTATATTTAGCTAAAAGATGAATTAGTGTCCTTGCCAGGAAGGAGGTGATCATATGCATGCCTTTATTTTCAAATCTGTGTAACTTAAATTTAACAGTGTGCTCTTTACTTTCACAGAAAGTTGACTGTGCTTTTGATTTTGATTTAAGAGAAACTTAAGAGAAACACAAATTATTAATAAAGATAATTAAGGTAAAGATCAAAGAGCAGTTGAAACAGTATCTAAAACTGACTTCAACTATAATCAATAAATACTTAAATTTCTTTATTTTGATATGCCCTGATCACAATCTGAGAATAATAATGAGGCCTGTAAGAGGGATATTTACTGGCTGTAAAATTCACTAGGCCAAAAAAGCTTGAGACAATTTTTTCCTTTCCCACAATTGATTTATCAACTTGAACTACTAAGTTTAATGAGGAGGATAGCAATCTGGTTTAAGACTTTCTAGAAAGTATTTTTGGATATCTGCATGATTTTTGTAATTTCAGCAAAATTTTGTCTTTAAAAATCTCAGCAAAATCCAGAATTTCTGCATTTGAGATGAGCTTAATTGACCAGACTTTGCTGTAATTATTTCAATTATTTGTAGGTTTCATTTGAAAAATAAACACATGTTTTAATCAAAATAATTTATTACTTGTTCAATACCTCAGTTTTAGAACAAAGAAATTCATATTTGCGTTTCAGATGCTTTTAATTATGGAACTTCATTTATTTTTTAGTGGAGGTCTAGCCTGTCAAAGTTGTTGTTGTAGGATGAGATGGCTGTCAGCTGCAGATCTTCTGAGTGTGGAACATTCATTTTCCTAGAGCTGCACAAGCCTTTCCAGACTGCACAAGTTCAGGACTCAGTCTCTGTAGCAGTGAAAAGAGTGATGACATTGCAAGCTGGCAGCTCACCAAACCAGATTGCTTCTGATTCACAGCAAGTGAGTTTGCTAACTTTCAGGACTGCTACACTGAAGGCTTGTCCTACTTCTAAAGAGATATTTTTACTCGGTTTCGTATGAATGCCCTTCTTTAACTGCACACGGACTTGTTTCAGTTCCCTGACGCTTGTACCGGTGTGTGCAGCGTTATGAGCATGCGGTGGCTTCTGTAGAGTCTGCCCTCCTACTTCCCTAGACCTCAGTCTGTTAGCTGGAACATGCCCAGGATTTCTTCTCCAGCCTGCTATGGACTATTGTACCCTTGGATTGTAGATGTTTCTGTTCCCAGTGACTTGTTTGTGCTTCTGTCACTTGTGAAACAAGTTTACTGTGCGCTGAAAGCAGAAGGCACAACAGGGCTGTGAATGGCCACTGAGTAACAGTGGGATGTATTTGAAGAGAAGCTACTGATGCAGCAAGAAAACACAGAAAGAGAAATGTTTGGGTTCAACCAGGTTGTGGGGAAGCTTGGGAACTTTTTGAGTAGCTGATGCATTGAGTAATGAGAGGTGGCTTGAGGTATTTGAAATATCATCTTGTCGTTTGAAATATCACTAGGCGATAATTGTGGGTAATAATCTTTATCTTGGGAGATGGTTTTGTACAAACTCATTAGGAGTTTAGCTGTGTGGGTAAATATTCCTTGCTGATGTAAATGCCTTTTCCCCTAATTTTTAAATAAGTTGCAGTATTAATTCAACGTAATTGCAACAGGCTAAGTTTGTTGCTATGGTGTTCTGAGCTGAAAGCTCCAAGGCTCCAACTTTTCCTTCACATCCTTCCCTTTAGGAGGATGAGTAGCTGTGCAGGATGGCTTGTTTTAGATTCTGATACAGTGGCCCTTTCCTAAATTAAAAGGCAGTACCAGTTTAGGACCTGATGTTTGGCAGCCTTCAGTAAGGGGAGCTTCATTACAGCTGTTCATTTCTATCATTTTTATGTGTGTATAAAAAGCATGAAACCTTCCATCACATCTTTGCTTCTGTCTACTTGAAGGACTTTTTCTCTGCCTGTCTTCAGAGACTGGTCAGTATGTCACTTAGCAGTTCTCTTTGGATTATCTCTATCTTCTAGAAATACTGTACCAAAGTTTGTTCTTACATAATTATGTTTAAGAGATTGCAAAGTAAGGAGTAAATTGCAACCACCAATTCAAGGAGCTTGGATAATTATAATACTGCAATGTCAGCATTATTTCAAATTAGTGTGAGCTTAAAACTAATTTGAAGTTTTGTTCATTAAAAAAATGAATTGGTTGTTTATGATATTGCAAAACTTGATAAATATGGTTTGCTTTCACTGCTTTTTTTTTTTTCTATAGAGTTCCCAAAGTGCCTTTATTTTGAGCAGGGTTTAGGGTGCTTTGGTGGGTAAGGAGAGGAGAGGTGGAAACGAAGCAGGTCATGGTTTATGAAGAAAGGTGTGGAAAATGGTAGATGTGGTTGTCTTGGGCCTTTCATATTCCCGCATATTCATCTAATTACTGTGCCTCAAGCATAAAAACTGTTTAGAGTTCTAGGGGTAACGCATTCCAAGCTTGGAAACTTAAAAAGAAGTTCACAGCTTTGCCTGCTGACAGGCAGTTGGTACCAAAAACCTGGATCTCACTCTGGCTAATACTATGTTGTAAGCTAAGCTTTGTTGTGGCTGAATGCAAAGGCTTTTTTCTTTTCTTTTTTCTTTTTTTTAGGTGGTAGATAAATCTCCTTTGCCAATGTCCTTCTCCTGTTTGTGCTCTGACTTGTTGTCTTTTGCTTCTCCTAAACTTTGGATTCCAGAGGATAATCATCTCTAACTGCTGTCCACTGTTGGACTTGGAAGAAAAATAGCAGCATTGAGATGCGTTATAGCAGGTTTTGGGGAAAGGTGCGGACCACATGGTTTTGGATTTACCCTGTAGATAACTTCTAAACTCTCCTGGATTGTTCCCATTTTTTTCCGTGTACACCTGGAAGAGCATTATCGCTGTTTGGAAGCGGGAATCACAACTTCTAAATGAATTAAGTCGTTGTGGAGTTGACCGCAGTCCTCATTCAGAAATGAGTTTAATAAAGATGACTTAGCATCTTGGACCTTAAAAAAGGAGATAATGCGAGGCACGTGTGGCAAGGAATAAACTTAATACAAAGTAACCTTTCTTTGTTGAGAGCACTTTACAATTAAGCTGCACATCCTCAGATCTCTACTGATAAAACTGCAGCAGAGAGGGTTATTTTCGTTCTGCAGGAGACCAGCAAGGCACTAAAACCAGGAAGTTTCTTGTGCTGCTGCTCTCAGTGAGCACAGTACTGAGCTGCTGCACCAGCGTTGGGGCCTGTGTGCTGAATGCCATGGCCTCCAGCCTTTCCTGCTCAGTGGGAACCCGGGTGTCCCTTGCAGTTTTATTAGCCAGCAGCCAGCCCAGGAACCAGCTCAGTTCTTAGGGGGTTAGATATAAACTGCAGAGTGTTTCCAGTGAAACAAGAAGCACCACTTTGCATGTCCTTTGTATGCTTCTCTCTCGATGCACACTGTAAACACGGTCCAGAAAGTCACTTTCTTCTTTAAACTCCAAGGACACTGGAGTGATGGTTTTGTCTTGTTGGTTTTTCTAACACAGTAAGAACTGCATAGTAATGAATAAGTAAATAAAAAGCATTAAGTTTAAACTAAGTTTTCACCTGAGTAGCATAACTTGACTTGGATTTTGGTCTGTCTACTTTCAGAATAATAGTCTGTGTGGGCAGCTTAGTATCTTGCTAGCTCAGTCAGAATTTCTGCTTGCCTGTAGAGTTTTCTTGTTTGGACAGTGGACTTAATCCCAGTGCTTTTTTTATCTGAGGTTCACCCTTAATAGAGAATCACCATGAGAATCTTATGGAATAAAATAAAAACAAATACATTTTTTCCTAGTATAATCACTAAGTCTGGAGACAAAGTATTTCCTTTCCAGTAGTCTGATACAGTTAGGATATGATACGTTTAATTTCTTTGGTTTACTAAAACCACATACTGATATTTGTTAATCAGGGTCGAGCTGTGTATTGTGAACTAACAGCCCCATTATTATATTGTACAGCAAAATTGGGGATTGACCCACCTTTTTTCTAGTCTCCTTTTGATCTTGGTTATTTCTCGTGGAATGCTTTGAAAACGTAATGTGGAAAAAATGTTCTGCCTTTGCTAACAAAATAACTTGTGGCTCAACTGTTTTAAAAGCCTCATAATTGGTGTTTGCTTCCAAATCAGTGAGAACTGAAGTGCAAACTAATATATTCCAAATTTTTATGTATTTTTTCTGAACACAGGAAGATAGTCCATTGTTGGATAGGCTCCTCATTTGCACTTGGCAGAGACAAATGCTTCTAGTTTGAAGGTTGTTTTATTGTTAATTATGCTAATTTGTTTTTAAAATAATATCACAATCTGCTTGTTAAGGCAGATTGGTTTTGTATGAAGATCTCGCTTGAAGTCCTCACACTTCGCTGCTCCTCAAACCTTGCACTGAGAGCACTCGTGCAGAACCTTTCTTACTCTAGTCCAAGCTGAGTTTGCGGTGAAATGTATGGCTTGATGTGTGTGTTGTGAGAGGAGAGGTGCTGAGATGCTGCTGGGAATGCGACTATCGAGTTTCCTCAGAGGGGATCCCAGGAGCGGCTGCAGAACATCCCTGGGGGAAGACGCCTGCTCAGGACCAAGTCAGAATGGGATCCACAGTGTCTGCAACTCAGATGGAAATCTGAATTAAAAGCAAATGGTAGCTTGCTGGAGCTGCCTGTGTGTTTCTGTTAACTGTGGTGGTGGGCTCTACACTGAGTTCATGATTCCTGTCTTTTTCTGCAGATGATCCTCACTATGGCCATCTCCTTTCTTGCCTTTGGCCACTGCTGTTTCTCCTGTTTGGCTGCTCTTAGCTCCTTGTCCTTCTGCTTTTGATCAGTGCAGAACTGAAGCCTGGTAGAGCTTATTAACTTAGCCTCCTGCCCCATCTCACCTGTAATGTTGATAAGTCTCGTTAGTAAGCACGCTTCACCCATGGGTAATGATATTATGGATGGCACCGCAGAGATTTAAAGAGAGAGCACAGCTGGCGTTATTAAAATACAGAGAGCAAAGGTTTGAAAGGAGGGATCTGTGTCTTTCAGAGAATTCAGTGTATGTGTAGGTGAAGTGTACTGTTTGTTTCTAGGATAGGTGTGTGGCTCACAATACCCATTCTCTGGAATTTGGTGCATTTGTGCTTAATGTAGTACGCTTGGAGGATCTGAATTAGGTTAAAAAAAACCCAAGATAATCAAAATTAATGTCCCATCTGAGATGCTTTAAAAAGTACAGAGAGAAAGTAAGTAATTAATATGGTGCAAAAAGTTCCTGATAAAGCTTTGATGATTGTGACCAACTGTTGACAGTACTAGTCTTACACTATGTGGAAAAATTGCTTTTTTGTTTTAGTTTTGATTATTTTTATTGAAAAAATCTCCCTTTTTTACTGAAATACTGAGCTTTTTTTCTAGCTACCTAGCTAACAGACTTAGTGCATTGTTTAGTAATTAAATACCGTAGGATATAACACAGCAAAAATTTGGCTGATGCTTGAACATTCAGTACTAATATAAAGTATAAAATATTCAACATTTCAATACTAATATAAAGAGCAACTGATGGATGTAGGCCTCAGAGGCTGGTGAGGTGTATGTTGGTCATGGCTAGTGGTTTCAGCACCACCACCTATGTGTGGGATGTGCAAGTCAAGCTGAAATTTTTGTCTCATGTATTATTACATATAATCCGCAAGATCCTCTAGATCCCCTTATCGGTAATGGGATGGAATTTGGTTTGTAGCTGGAATATGATGCATGTACTCTGCTCCGGAGGTCAGTAAAATCAAGGCCTATGTCTTGTGAATTTTCCTGGTGTGTGAAGAATGAAGTGGAAGACTAACCTGTGCTGAAAGGGAGGAAAGGGGACAAAATAAGGGGCTGCTCTTTTTGCAAACCTTCCTTCTGGGAACAGAGCATTAACAAAAGAGAGTTGCTGGGCATTAGTGAGAGGGCTAGGAGGATGCTGGAGGATGTTACGCCAATGAACTGGAAAATGCTAGGATGTTCTGCAGCTTTGATACTTTGAACAAATAGGAGTGGATGACAGAGGAATAAAAGTTTGCCATAATCCTCAGAACGGCCAGAGAAACTAAAAACCCACCGTTCTGAGGAAAAGAGGAAACATTTGGTCTGTGCATATAGCAGCACTTGCAGTCAGAGGGCAAGCCCTTCTTCCATATTTTACCATTTTGTGTTCTTTTAATGCACTCTTAAGATTTGCTAGTAAAGACGGTTGTCTGCTTGTTTGTGAGCTAAGTAGGCACTGATGGTTAAAGATGGAAATGGGATTTTGTGTCCAGGTAGCTGTGTTACAAATCTTGGCATTAAGTGAGAAGAAAGAGGCACTTGAGCTTTGAGACAGAGCAGTCATGCAAAAACAGTTTCTATTATGAGATGAAAACGAGTTATAGTTTGTCACTAGCCTTACTGAGAGTGGATATCAGCCTAATCTGTTGTAATTTTTCAGATTAAGTTCCAATTTATAATGCTACCAAAAGGTATCTTAAATTAATGAATTCAAAGCCAATATTTAAATAAAATTAGGAATTTTATTTAAAACTGCAGACTTAATACCTTTGTGTTCTGTTTATACAGTCTTGGCCCTTTGGTGAGTAAAGTGAAGGAGTATCAAGTGGAGACCATTGTAGATACCCTCTGTACAAACATGCTTTCAGATAAGGAACAGCTGCGTGACATTTCAAGCATTGGCCTTAAAACTGTGATTGGAGAACTCCCGCCAGCGTCCAGTGGTAAGGCATTTTGTAGTTGAAGTACCAAGTGTTAGTTTTAGCTCTTTTGGTTGCTAATTTTTAAAAGGCAAAAAGCAGGGTTAACTGAGTGGACTCCATTTATTTACCATTAGAATGATTTCTGTCAGAGGAAAAATGTGTGATAAAAATAGCATTTTGGTGACTTGTGACTACTTCCAGATTTACTAATTTAACTGTTTTGTTATTATTAATATAACATCATTCACGTGAAAAAGAAAACTTGCAATATACGAATGTTGTTGTAAAGCTCTATTTTTAATAATTATCTAGTAATTTTAGGCTGTAGTAATAGCTAAATAGTTCCTTTGCTTTTTGATAATATGCTTTTCAGTTCGTTATAACTCTGGTGTTATTCTTAATGTCTAATTTCTTGTCTTGGTTTCTGGTAAGTGTTTTGGAATATATCTTGATTTTCTAACAGTTGCCTATTGAGTTACTGGAATATTTACATACTCTTTTTAAATGAAGACATTACCTCTGAGAGAGGCAATAGTGATGAAAAGCTAGTCAGTTAATAATACTACTTTTTTTTACTAAAGTGTTGTTCAGGTATTGTACTGCAAGGTATGAATGAGAGTGGAAAAGTGTTTAAAAAAGCTTTGGGAATGCGGAATTTTTAAGAGACTCTGAAGTTTAAGTTACTTGACTAAACTAACTAACTTTATTGAAAGTCCGTAAGTTGGTCATGTTTATATCAAGCAGTAATGGAATGCATAAATGATTTTTTTTTCCAAGCAGTGTCGTTTGTGTTAACTGCACCTTTTGAGGCCATTGCAAACAAAAGGAGCCCTCCTTGATGTGTTTCCACATGGCCTGTGTGTCAGCTCTGATGCAGAGCATGCTTTACATTAGCAAAAGGAACTGGTGGTTAATGCTTATTTTGGTGGGCAGAAAATTTCTTTTAAGTCCGAGTAGTTTCCCAAAGCTGCAAGCCTGATTCCTGGCTTTAACACTGTGCTTCCTCCTTCTCCTTATGGCAGTGCTGACGTTTTGTTGTCCTTCCAGGTTCTGCACTAGCAGCCAATGTTTGCAAGAAGATCACAGGGCGTCTCACTAGTGCCATTGCCAAGCAGGAAGACGTGTCTGTTCAGCTAGAGGCACTAGATATCATGGCTGATATGCTGAGCAGGTAACAGGCTCTCTTGCAAAATGCTGGTGAAGCAGAAAATGCTTCATAAACATTGAACTCTAACTCCACTTTACTGTTTGGAAAATTACTTTCTTTATGTGAAGTGATATGATAAAAATTTAAGTATAGATGAAATTTTAAAGGAGAAGAAAGTGAATGTCTTGAAGATGAGTTGCTTGGTATTATTACTGATACCTTTTGATCTGTAGTTTTAAGCTTATTTTAATGTTTATTGCTTTGAAGATGTATTGTAAACTCATTTCTTGTTTTTAAAAGTTCTAAAACTGTAGATATTTTGTATCTGTACAATGCTTTGGGAATATTTAAATTATCTCTGATAGAGTATATGAGCAAAGTTATCTAGATTCAATTGGTTTGAGTTTGTGTTTTGTCTGTTTTAAGGCAAGGAGGACTGCTTGTTAACTTCCATCCTTCAATTCTGACCTGTCTGCTCCCCCAGCTGACTAGCCCCAGACTTGCTGTGAGGAAAAGAACCATCATTGCTCTTGGTCACCTGGTTATGAGTTGTGGCAATATAGTTTTTGTTGACCTCATTGAACATCTGTTGACAGAACTGTCTAAAAATGATTCCATGTCAACAACTAGGACCTATATACAATGTATTGCTGCTATCAGTAGGCAAGCAGGTCATAGAATAGGTAAGAAAATATTTTACATAATTATCTGCAACTCTAAAAGGTTTTAGATGAGAGTAATTACTTTGCTAATTTTCTTTTATCAGGTGAATATCTAGAGAAAATAATTCCTTTGGTTGTAAAGTTTTGTAATGTAGATGATGACGAACTAAGGGAGTATTGCATCCAAGCCTTTGAATCCTTTGTTAGGAGGTGAGTTATTCTCAGTTACCTGTTTGGGGCTTTCTTGTGGTCTGATGTGGTGCCATCTGGGTGTAAATGGCCATTGTGGTTTTTGAGTAATTGAAGGGGGATTAAAGCAACTTCTTTGTACACAGGTGGTCTCTGTACCAAGTATTTTTGCCGACTTTGAACTGGAGCTCTTCCCTTGACTGTCTTGTGATCTGGCTTTAAGCTTTGTTTCCTCTGTGCTTTGGAAACATTGTCCTGTGCCAGTGCTGCTTGTGCACATTGGTGGGAGGGCAGAAATGTTTTAATAAATACAGTAGTTGTTATCCAGCAATGGTGACAAAAACTTGTTATCAGAAAGCATATCTTGAGCTTCTGCAGCCTGTTTCTGTAGCAGATCAGGCTGCGTGCTGGTGTTGTACTTGCTGCCTTTCTGACCCCACTTTCTGAACTTCCACACAGCGCAGGGTGCACTTCATTCTGCTGTTGCATTGGATTTTTTTTTGTTTGTTTTATTTTTAGTTTTTAGGACTTTATTTCATCTGACCTTTGCTGCTAGCAAGAATTGTGATAGTAGTTTGGAAATTGATAAGAGGAGAAAGGGATTGTCAAGTAGTGAATAAACTGCTTGTATTTATGAGGATTTGTCTATCAAAGTTATGTTTTTTTTTTTTTTTCCCCAGTCCTCATTTCTAACATTTATTTGTATTTGTTGTGACCTGAGAAATAGCATGAAATTCAACAGGGCCAAGTGCAAGGTCCTGCAGTTAGGGAGGAATAACCCCAGACACCAGTACAGGCTGGGGACCGACCTTCTGGAGAACAGCTCTGCAGAGAGGGACCTGGGCATCATGGTGGAGAAGTTGACCATGAGGCAGCAGTGTGTCCTCGTGGCCAAGAAGGCCAATGGGATCCTGGGGTGCATTAAGAGGAGAGTCTCCAGCAGGTCGAGGGAGGTGATCCTGCCCCTCTACTCAGCCCTGGTGAGGCCACATCTGGAGTATTGTGTCCAGTTCTGGGCTCCACAGTACAAGAGGGATGTGGAGCTGCTGGAGAGAGTCCAGCGCAGGGCTACAAGGATGATCAGGGGCCTGGAACATCTGCCCTATGAGGAGAGGCGGAGGGAGCTGGGCCTGTTCAGCCTGGAGAAGAGACGGCTGAGAGGGGACCTGATCAGTGTCTATAAGGACCTCAAGGGAGGGAGTGCAGAGGACGGGGATGATGTCTTTTCAGTGGTGGCCACTGATAGGACTAGAGGAAATGGCCGGAAACTGAAACACCAAAAATTCCATAGGCATTCTATGATTCTATGATATTCTAAGTTTGAGAGTGAACTGAATTTCTGATGAAGCTGAATTCTAAAAGAAACTAAATAAACAAAACTCCCCCAACTTCATAGTTATGGATGCATTGATAGTGCTTCATTTGACTAAGTCCCTGTGGCACATTAAGTGGCTTGAAGTCTTCTTGGCAGAAATATTTTAATTTGGTAAGGTAATTTGAAATTACTTACATTTTTCTACACTGCAGGTGTCCTAAAGAAGTTTATCCTCATGTATCTACTATTATAAACATTTGTCTAAAATATCTTACCTATGATCCCAATTACAATTATGATGATGAAGATGAAGATGAAAATGCTATGGATGCTGATGGTGGTGATGATGATGATCAAGGTATATTCTTTTTTAGTTTTGTGGAGAGGAAGAGCTTGTAAGCTTAACCTGCACTGGTTTGAGGAAATTGAAATAGCTGGTATCACTGCCAAGGCCAGCATTTGAGAGGCTTGTATACCTGTGTGTTCAGTTCTTGCAATACTTGCAAACATAACTTCAGCACTTTGCTCAGAATGGAAGTACAGGATGGTAATCTAACTTTCAGCTTGTACCTGTAGCGCACCTGCTGGATATGAGCAGTTCTGAAGATGAATATGAAGACAAGATAAATATTTAACACTGAAAGAAGGAAACAGATAGATGTTATATGAAAGAAGCATGGAGAATGGTCTAACTAGAGTGAAAAAAATCTGTTAATGATTTGAAAATATGTATTCAGCATGCAAAATACCAATTTACTACTTTTCACTAGAAAATATCATTGTCTAATGCATGAAATTGGTCATAGTTTAGAATTGCAAAATATTTTTCTTTAGGATAAAAATGTTTTAGGCTGAAAAGAATAATTATTTATTGTGACTAAGTACATTTTATATGTAAGCTCTCTGAAAACATGGACACGCAAGCAATCTGGACCCAGAACACAATGTTCTTTTTACTTTGAGAGTTAATGAGCCCTATACTGTTACTCTAGCTCATGAAAAGTAAATGCTTGCAGTGCTTACTCTGTACTTGCTGCTGTTATTTGGTGGGTGTAATGGAACGATTTGATTGCTTCCTAGAAAGAAAGAGGATATTCTGAATCTTGATCAATTAGTCATTTTTACTGCCTTTTTGCTTATATGGTAAATTAAAGAAGAATATGCTTTAAATCAGTAGTTGGGCTGTAAATATGACAAGAAGGCACTCTCTTACTTTTGCAGTTTAAAATAATAGATGTGTAGAGTTAATTTGAGAAAATTAGCAGAAAAAGTCATTAGAAATCATTAGCCTTAAGATTTAGGATGCTTATAAGGCTTTTTAGGTACATGTTTTTTAGCATACTCAACCTTTTGATTTGTGTTACACGAAGAACCTAACTGTATTATTATTATTATTTTAATTAAACTTGGCGTTTTGATTGTCTAGACTTGAACATGTGCCTAATTGATCTTTTTTCAAGGGAGTGATGATGAATATAGCGATGATGATGACATGAGCTGGAAAGTGAGGCGTGCGGCTGCGAAATGCCTGGATGCTGTGGTTAGCACGCGCCACGAAATGCTGCCAGAGTTCTACAAAACTGTGTCCCCTGCTTTGATAGCCAGGTTCAAAGAGCGTGAAGAGAATGTAAAAGCAGATGTTTTTCATGCATATCTTTCTCTTCTAAAACAAACCCGACCTGTGCAGAGTTGGCTTTGTGATCCTGATGCCATGGAGCAAGGAGAGACGCCTTTGACGATGCTTCAGAGTCAGGTTGTCTGTCAGGATTTCGTATGTTTGGAAGATGTGCTCTGATTTTAGTTGCTTACTCTTACCTCTAAAACTTGCATGTCATAGTTTAGTCAAGTTAACAGAGCAAGATCATTTATTTTTTATTTTCAGTAGCATAGAAATAAGATCTAATGATCAAGGTAAAATTTGATTTTCTGTGAGGTGTTTTATTTAAAGGCAAAAAGGATGGCTAGTGATGAAAAACAGCATTTTCCTTTCCTAAATGAATTATTAGGATGACTTTTCAAATATTGCTCTGTACAGTTGGTGTTATTTATGCAAATCTAATTTTGCTTTTTTCATCTCACCTAAAATTAAATTGCTTTAATGCTTTTTGGGACAGTATTTGTATAAATACTCTCAAATGAAGCTTAAAATCAAAGTTCCCTAGTTCTGCAGGGAAAGAGAGTAATATATTGTCCCCTGCTCCCGCAGTGATATATAATGAAAGAAATGTCAGGTATTTAACCCATTAACTTAAGTTTGATGATTACAGGTTCCCAACATAGTTAAAGCCTTGCACAAACAGATGAAGGAGAAAAGTGTGAAGACTCGCCAGTGTTGCTTTAACATGCTGACTGAACTCGTAAATGTGTTACCTGGAGCCCTAACACAGCATGTTCCTGTGCTGGTACCAGGTAAGAGAAACGTCCTATTAACTTAAAAAAGATCTACTAGTAACTTGGATGTGAATTTTCTCGATCTTTAAATCTTGACTCAGATTTTATAAATGTTTGAAGTATAGCTTCTGTTTAAAGAATTTGACAGATAATTTCTATGTGAACGGATATAAATATTTAGACAATGTATTTCCATTGATCTTGAAATAAGATTGCTCTGAGATAAACTTTTCTTCTGAATTTAGAAAAAAAGATGATTTGCCTCTTAATTTCATGGTCAAATTCTTTCTTCATTTTCCTTTTACCAAAATACTGAATTTTGAATTAACAAGGAACAGTAAACTCTTGACAAGATCAAAATTCCATTATAGTTAGGAAAAAGGATCATAAGCCATCAACTGGTCCACTTTCTGACCTTTCTTTGTAGAGGAAGCTTGCAGAATAGTTGTTTGAATAAAACAGTGGAAGGGGCTGGGAAGCATACAGGAAAGACTGGGAGTAAAAAACATCAGCACCCTATTTCTGCCATCCTTCACGAATTTTAAAATGCTCTAAGCGAATAAATACACAACCTAAAATATTTTTTTTCTTTTACAGGAATAATTTTTTCACTGAATGACAAATCAAGTTCTTCTAATCTGAAGATAGATGCTTTGTCCTGTTTGTATGTGATCCTCTGTAATCATTCTCCCCAAGTCTTTCATCCTCATGTTCAAGCATTGGTACCTCCAGTTGTTGCTTGTGTTGGAGACCCATTTTACAAGATAACATCAGAGGCTCTTTTGGTTACACAACAACTTGTGAAGGTTATTCGTCCTTTAGACCAGCCTTCTTCCTTTGATGCTACTCCTTACATCAAAGATTTATTTACTTGTACAATCAAGAGATTAAAGGCTGCTGACATTGATCAGGAGGTAAAAGAGAGGGCAATATCTTGCATGGGTCAAATCATTTGTAGCCTTGGTGACAGCCTTGGCACAGACTTGCCCAGTACACTTCAGATCTTCCTAGAGAGACTGAAGAATGAGATCACTCGGCTAACTACAGTGAAGGCCATGACACTGATTGCGGGTTCTCCTTTGAAGATAGATTTGAGGCCAATCCTTGGGGAAGGAGTTCCTATTCTTGCCTCTTTTTTAAGAAAAAACCAGCGAGCTTTGAAACTGGGCACTCTTTCTGCTCTAGATATTTTAATTAAAAATTACAGTGACAGTCTGACAGCTGCTATGATTGATGCTGTCTTGGATGAGCTTCCACCTCTCATTAGTGAAAGTGATATGCACGTATCACAGATGGCCATCAGTTTTCTCACAACGCTGGCTAAAGTATATCCCTCTTCCCTGTCCAAGATCAGTGGGTCCATTCTCAACGAACTTATTGGGCTGGTGAGATCACCTCTACTCCAGGGTGGAGCCCTTAGTGCCATGCTAGAATTTTTCCAAGCTTTGGTGGTGACTGGGACGAATAATTTAGGCTACATGGATCTGCTCCGCATGCTAACGGGTCCCGTGTACTCGCAGAGCACAGCACTTACTCACAAGCAGTCTTACTATTCTATTGCCAAATGTGTAGCTGCCCTGACCCGAGCTTGCCCTAAGGAAGGACCAGCTGTCGTAGGTCAGTTCATTCAAGATGTCAAGAACTCCAGGTCCACAGATTCCATTCGTCTTTTGGCTTTGCTTTCTCTTGGGGAAGTTGGTCATCACATTGACCTAAGTGGACAAATTGAGCTGAAATCTGTGATTTTAGAAGCATTCTCCTCTCCTAGTGAAGAAGTCAAGTCGGCAGCGTCTTACGCACTAGGCAGTATTAGTGTTGGCAATCTTCCTGAGTACCTGCCGTTTGTCTTGCAAGAAATAACCAGCCAACCTAAGAGGCAATACCTTCTTCTTCATTCCTTGAAAGAAATAATTAGCTCTGCATCAGTGATTGGTCTCAAACCATATGTTGAGAACATCTGGGCCTTACTCCTGAAACACTGTGAATGTGCAGAAGAGGGTACAAGGAACGTTGTTGCTGAGTGCTTGGGCAAGCTTACCCTGATAGACCCAGAGACTCTGCTCCCACGACTAAAGGGTTACTTGGCATCAGGTGAGTGGCAATATTGTAAATAATGACCTCGTGTTCCCTCTTAGTAAATGAAATGCATCCGGTTTTATAAATTCTATGCTTAAATTTTTGTGATATTTCAGAAACTATTTTTTTCTCTCAAACAATGTGAAGTTTAAGTATAAAAATGGAGTTTTTCCACAAGGTATTTTACTGGACATGCTTTCTAGCATGTCCAGTGGCACTTCCCTTTTTCCTTGATATCACATGAATTGCCCTTATGTTTTGCTTTGAGATAATGGTATTTCAACTAGTAATGCTTAATTTATCAAGGACCTATAAAATTAGAGAACAACATGGGGGAAAAGGGGACAGGATTACATGACAGATCAGTTGCAATATATTACCATGCTGGAATAAATTGCACTGTTTCCAATCTTTAGATTAAAATTCTGAAATGTGTAAGAATTAGGGAGGTGGAGGATCATTGTACATAATTTGTGAATGAGTTTCACATTGTGAACTGTATTGGCATAAATATTTTCTTCGTATGCTTTTGCTTTAATGAGTAGAATTTGGAAACCTGTTTTTGAATTAAAAAAAATCTGTCCTAGCAGATGCCTTACTTCAATGTTACCTTCTACAGAAAGTTCAATAATTGCTTTTTCTGTTTCAGCATCACTGCATATGTGGAAGAAATGTGGCAATGCTAGTTATAATTAGCAGTCTTAAAGAATATTTTTTAAAAAAATCTGTTATTCTTTAGATTATTCAAAATCTGTAGCTGTGCTGCTTTAATACTATGTGTAGTATTCACAATAATATTTCATATTAGGGTCATCATATGCTCGAAGTTCAGTGGTTACTGCCGTTAAGTTCACTATTTCTGACCATCCACAACCCATAGACCCACTCTTGAAGAACTGCATAGGTAAGTTCTTTATTTTTAGAAACGACTTCTAAGTTTTCAAGCAGTAGAATTACATTTAAAATCTGTTCATTGCTTTTTCAGAAAAGTACTTTGCAGGTATCTGAATTGGTAGCTTTTGGTAGGAATGATTACAGAATGATTCCTCAATAGCCACTTATTTCTATTGAAATTTGAGCTTCTTTGAATTCTGGGTAGTAAAAAGGTGTGATAAAAGTATTGAAGTGATGATGATGGAGGGTCCCTCAGAGCTGTTTTTCATTTGCCTGTGTGCGCTCGCTCCAAGCTCTATCAGTTGGTGCAAGGAGGTGTCTTCACCCACAACAGTGGTTAAGATGATTTGTGGCATTCTTTCACTCAAAATACATAAGTGTGTGTGTGAATTTTGTATAGCTTCTTGTAAGTTTAGATGTTGGTATTTCTGTAATGCTTTGTGGTTTGAAAGTTATTGGAAGCCTGTGTATTTTTATACAGGGATAAGGTAATCAGAGCTTTATAGTGTGACAGAATTGCAGTGCTGTGGCTTTTGATCAGTTTATCCGTTCTCACTTGTATGACACAACAGTGCTGTGGGTTTGTCTGATCAGCTATGGTGGATGTTCAGAATGATCAATTACAGGTTTTAATATCTATAATAGCATGTATACTGCTCAGTCTAATGGAGGGGAAAAGATTAATCTTTTAAAACATAGTTTTGTAGAGAGCAAAGTTTTCATTTATAGGGCAATGGCATCAGTTGATATACATTATTGTTCATCACTCAACTGAAATATAACAATATTAAAGAATTGACTATGTCTATGAGCTTTTGACCTGGACATCCTCTCCTCTGACACTTGTTTCTAAAGAAACTTTTTGGCTTTCCAATCAAAAAAACTATTAGCATTTAGTAATTCAAAAATCTTTGTTGTCTTTAGTTTTATGCCCCATACCTTAGTGTATATAGTAGTCATTTTTGTTTAAACACTGTTGTTTTACCTGTCATTTAAAAAAAAATCATTAATTGTACAAGTTGTTAATAAAACATCACAGTCATGGGGAAGAATACAGTATATTCCTGCAGATATTTATTCTACTAAAGCAATGTTGCTAAACTCCAGGGAATATGAAAATGGGCTGCAAGTAGAATGATAGGGGTGTTCTTATATTGATATATCTTGAGTAGAATTATCTCCTGGCAACATAGGAAGTCTTAGTATAGGGCAATTGAAGAGCTAAAAATACAGTATTGATAGATTCCTTGAGAGAGGTTCTTTAATTCTTAAAGTGCAGTATTGGCATCAGTTTTCTAAAGCATGTTCTGAGAGACTTTAATGGAGAAAAGATAAGATAGTGTTTCATAGCTGATTTTCACTACTTTACTGGTTGTACCTTAAAAACCCTGTTGAAATATTATTAAATGATAGCGATTTATTTTGAAATTTTCTTTTTTTCTATTTTTCATTATGTGAACTATTACATTACTCAAATATATTAATATTTTTAAGAATATAATTAAATACATATATTTGCATAGTACTTCTAAAATAGCAGGTACTGGTCTCTGTTGCATCAAAATAACTCTTACATTAAGAACACCTCACTGAAAGGTTAACACTAAGGAATAATAATTTTAAAGTAGGAAGCAAAATCCTCACTGGTGATTTATTTCTGTATATGGTTGCAGGTGATTTTCTGAAAACTCTGGAAGACCCAGATCTCAATGTCAGGAGAGTAGCCCTAGTGACATTTAACTCTGCCGCCCACAATAAACCGTCCCTCATAAGGGACCTGTTAGATACGGTGCTTCCTCACCTCTACAACGAAACAAAAGTCCGGAAGGAATTAATCAGAGAGGTATGCAATCTGAGAAAAACAGGGCTAAACTGATGCAAATAGACTCGTAATTTTTCTAACTATATTGCTTTTAAATTTTTCCTTGCTGATACAGGTGGAAATGGGACCATTTAAGCATACAGTTGATGACGGATTGGACATACGAAAAGCAGCCTTTGAGTGCATGTATACCCTTTTGGATAGCTGTTTGGATAGACTAGATATTTTTGAATTCTTAAACCATGTTGAAGATGGCTTGAAGGATCACTATGACATTAAGGTTAGGTGTCATTTTTCTCTCTCTAAGCAGTAAATTAGTCAAAATATTTTAAATATTGAATAGACTGAAATGGTAAGAGTATTTCATATGCTTAAATATTTCACTATATTTGCCACTTTCCTTAAAATGTTGCTGCTAAAAAGGTTGCATAGCATTCTAGGAAATACCTTTCAAAGTGCTGAGACTAACTGATCATTGAACTGGTTTTCTCTCAAAATAGATGCTAACCTTCCTAATGTTGGTGAGACTGTCTACGCTGTGTCCAAGTGCAGTGCTGCAGAGACTGGATAGGCTTGTTGAACCTTTGCGTGCTACGTGTACAACCAAGGTATTGTTGTAAATTTAAACTACTATTCATGAATTGTTTGGTGGTGGTGTTTTGTACACATATACATGAATTTGTATACGAAGGATACTGATGAGAATCTAGTTCTCTTGCTGCAAACTTACTTGGGCAATCTTTTACAAGTGGCAATAGGTAGGCAAAATAATGTAATTATTTGGAGCCCTATACGTGTATTAAATGTTTCTTTTAAGTTTCTCGTAAAGAAAAGAGTATAAGTTTTTTTTTTTTTTTTTTTTTTTTTTTTTAATAATTCTCTGGTATTTTTGGTTGGTAGTTCTTTAGTTCCTTGTAAAAGTAGATGCCACTTGGGCAGCTTGTAAGTCTCGGGTTTTGTTATGAACCCTAAAGATGTAATGCTGTCTGTCTCTCTGACTGTTGGTGGTGAAATTGTTTCAGACAAGCATTTGGTTGCTAAAGGTTGGGGACAATGTAAACTGGTGCATTTTTCTTTGGTCCCCTTTCGTTTAAATGATTACAGGATTATTGAGACACGGTTGCCTCCCCATTGCTCTTCATATCTGCGTACACCTAATTTCTCTGGGAGTAGTTTAATGGCTGATTTCCCTTTCTTTTTCCATTAATGTAATTTCAAGTACATTAAAATTGAGAGGTGGGACTGCTTTTAATGCTAAATTATATTTGTATCGTTGAAACATACGTGAGACTTGGAACAAAGGGCTAACCTGTTATTCTAGTAAAGGTCAATGTTTTTGTTGAAATCTTATATTGCAGGGTCCTAATATTGTGATAATGTTATTTACTGACCTTGCTAACTGGTAGTTGGCTACTGTAATTGTTTAAATTTGGTAATTAGTTTGATAACTCAGCTCTTCTGCTTAACCTGCCATATTCATGTTTCAGTCGGTTGTATATTGCTGGTAGAGAGAGGAAAAAAAATTGGTATCTGATAGTCTAACAGTTAAATGGATTGTTTTTATCCTTATTTTCCTTCTATGAAGAACTACTAAAATTTAGCACTTAGGCCATTTTGAAAGCTTTCTAGAATGGTAGTATGGAATAGTAATATGGATCTTAAGATATCTATCTATCTATCTATCTTATAAGAGATATATATATATTTATATATATATATATCTTAGATAATAATAAGATCATCTATATCTTATATATCTATCTTTTAAGATAGATAGATATCTTATATATATAGATATATATCTTAAGATGGGTGTAGAGAAAGGATCAGGTAAAAATATGTGTATGTTATTTTTTTCTCCCCTAGGTGAAGGCAAACTCAGTGAAGCAGGAGTTTGAAAAGCAAGATGAACTGAAACGGTCTGCTATGAGGGCAGTAGCAGCGCTCCTGACCATTCCAGAAGCAGAGAAGAGTCCCTTAATGAGTGAATTTCAGTCCCAGATAAGCTCTAACCCTGAGCTGGCAGCCATCTTTGAAAGTATCCAAAAAGATTCATCATCCACTAACTTGGAATCAATGGACACTAGTTAAATGTTTGTCCAAAACAGGGACCATTATGTTGAACCAGATGATGCACTGAATTGACAGGTTATGAGTAAGAAACAGAAAAGTATCTAATCTACACGTTGTTCCACTTTATTTACCTTTACGGAGACAGTTGGCTTTTCCCATTGTTGCTTTTCTAGCATTTATTCCAGAAATGTATTTCCATAATCCAGAGTTTGTTAACCACTCTTGTTTTAGTGGATTTGGCCACATTTGGGAATAAAAAGTTGACGCATGGTGTATGGAAATAGGTTCCAACATCCATTTGCCCTGTAATGTTTAGGATTAAAATGTTAAAATTTTGTGACCACGATTATTTTTTCTTTTATTCACTCTTTCTACTTGTAAAGGAAAAAAAGGAAGGCGGGTGGGAAACCCTCCAGGTGCACCATGTTTTTGTATAACTTTTATTCTTTTTTTTTTCTTTCTTTTTCAGCTTCGTAAATTGATATGGCTGGCAGACAAAAATCTGTGCAAGATTTCTTATATTAAAGAGGAAAGTTTGGGCACAGTTGAAAAAGCAGACGTAAACGTCATTTTTAAATGTGGGGATTAGAAATCAAACTTCCCTGTTGTGCACACTAACTTTGCATGACCAAGTTTACAATTATATATTGTCTGTAAAACAGCATGTGCAGTTTATTCGTAATGCGAGTTAAAATCAGTGCTGCTGTGTCAGTGCAGTCTTCAGGTATTTTGACATACAAAACCTTCACCTGGGAAGGGATGAATGGAGATTGGCTGTCGTAAATTGGCTTTTTTAAATACCAGTGGTATGGCCTGAAGATGTTTTTGTAGCAAATACAACAACCACTGCAGTATCAGGTATTTCAGACCTGTAGGCTGGATCCCCTGAAATTGAGGTGGACAAAGCAGGATATCGGAGGAAAATGGGATGAGATGGAAGTAAAATGAGCAGAGAAGAACAATAGCTGCTGAATGGCCACTGAACTCTGAATTCCACTCTGCTTTTATTAAAGGTGTGCAAGGAGGTTTCAAGTAGCTTCACCTCCTCTTCCTCATGCTACAGCTTTCATGCACACCCCACACAGTGTCACCTAGACAAATATTCCCAAACCATCTTTCTGTGCCTAGGAAAATGTTTTCTGGCATAGGAAACCACCAGTAACTGCTGTGCTGCAAGTGTCTTATGGCCTCCTGGTGAGATAGGAGGCTTGGGATGGTCCTAAGGCTGCTGAAAAAGAGCAGTGTTAGAGAGCAAACAGGTCCTGCGAGACAGGCTCTGCTGTGGGTGCGCAGAGCTCGTGTGGGGCAGAGGGGGACAGGCGGCAGGGCCCTCCCTCTCCCTTCATAGCAGAATCACCAGTGGGCACCACTGCCTCAAATTAAGACTTGCCATTGCTTGTTTAACGCAGTTGCATAGTTGTCTTTTTTTAATTGGCTCTGAGTTGGTGGGTTTTTTTCTCTTTCTTTTTTTTTGTCAACTTTTTTTTTATTAGCTATTTGATATTTTGGAACCCTGTTGCACAAATGTGACGTATGCTAGAGAATTAAACAAAAACACGCATTTTTATGACCTCTGAGACAGTTTTCCGTAAGAATTGGGGTTTTTAGGATCACATTTCTTTTCTTACACGCTTGCAGGTTGGGGAAAGCAGAGAAGCATTGATGCATTTTACTTTAATAAAAGGACCTGAACTAAGATGTTTTTGAACTCATTCCATAGTACAATTTTAATGCTGTAGAAATTTTTGAAACTGTAGCTTTGTCTGTCTCCAAAGTCTTCAAACTAATGTAACAGTTGTCTTCTAGTAGTAGAAATAAATGAGATTAACTGTACCAATATATTTAAATGTCATGGAAAAATATGGATGACTAGCAAGAAACCATATGGTTAGAAAAGCACTGTGAATTAGGTGCATTTTCCCCTGCTATACAACTCATCTACTTCAATTACAGCAATATACAAAACTCCTAATTAAGAATCTGCTGTGCTAATTAGTTGTCAAACTTATCTTGGTACTTCTGTGTAAAGTTCTCAGAGTGCATTAAAATGTCTTACAGACCTCAAGTGAGGTGTGAAAATGGTATGATAAACACAAACCGCGTGGTAAACAGGATACGTATTAATCTTGTTGGTTTTGTTCCATAATTCCTTGCAATGGAGCAAGCTTGAGGACAAAAGAGAAGGTTGAGATATCTTAATATATTATTAGTGCATGTGTTCTTGCAGGACACAGTACTTCTTGCTTTGACCACTGGTGAAGCAGGTGGCAATGTTAAGAATTGAGTCTTCCACGTAAACTGCAGATGCTGTGGAAGTAGAGTTTTCTCCAGGTAGTTGAGGGATATTTCCACAGTCTTAACGCGGCAAGACAGGCTCACAAAGGACGTAACTGCACCATAATTTCTGAATGTGTTTATTAGGATTTGCAACATCTGATTAGGTTAGGAGTTCAAATTCCACTGTGTTCACTGGACTACCTGATTTGCGGTGGTTTGTGTTCATTGCTGTATATCCAACTATTTTGATAAATCTGATGTAGTCTTGTTTCTAGTGTAATAAGGTTCAAATAATTATTTTAAGGACGATGCCAGAAATCCTACTAGCTTTTTTTGCTCTTTCTTTCTACCACAAAATATCTGCAACTAAAATATGAAATCAACTTCTTTAAGCAAGACACAAATTCTGTAAGGCTCTCTTAAAGATTCCTTGTGTGATTAGATTTTATTCTTTGATTTTTAGCACAGAGGCAATAGAAAGAAGTTAATGAACTTGCACATAACATATAAAAAAATGTCTGGCCATTCCTTACCATGTAGATTCTCACCTTTAACTATTTTTTGTGTCTCAAAAATATTGTCTTCAGTAGGAAAAGTTGTCCAGCGTACTCTGATTTTGCATGAAAAACCTTGTTGTCTTTGCAAGGGAGATATCTTCAAAAAAAAAACCATTTAAAACTACAGGTACCTTAAGAATGTTGCACTTTAATCATGTAAATTGACTCTCCCTCCCCCCCCACCCACAATATTACACCTAGCATAGCAGTTGACATAAAAAAGAGCTTAGCTACTTTCAGACAGAGCTTGTACAAACTAAAGAGTTCTGATACGATTCTCATTGGTGAAAAGTTGATTTGGGTCATCTATAGACAACGTCGCTTCTCGTGCATGAAAGGATTATTTTGACATCATGTCAAATCAGAATTGTGAAAGAAAAGTTCGTGTATGTGAGTAGTGCATATGACTACAACTTGGTCATAATGTCAGGAATAAGTTAACCCTTCTCTAGTGGGCTGGTTGGTAGTAGTGACTTGGTAGGCCTCGTTTTTATATTTAGTGATACTTCCCTCCTTCCCTTTACGTTGGAAAATTTTTAAAAACAAAGTAACATGTGGCCTTAGAATTTTAAAAAGAATAAAAATAAAAATCCTGATTATTCTGACTGAAAGCTTACTCTTCACCTGTTTCACACGAATACCAAACCATCAAGCTGGAAACCTGGGTTTTGTTATTCCCTTGTGGCCCGCTTTAAGCTTCAGATCAAAAGTACTTTGTGAGTGTGTGCGTGTGTGGGTGGGTTTTTTTGTTTTGTTTTGTTACTGGTTTTACAACTAATTTTGGAGCAGTGATGCATCCTTCTCTCTTCGTTACTTTTTGTCCCCGCTTCCTCCTTGACGTGACATGCAAGCGTTGCTTCTCGTGCCGCTGAACAGGAGCGGGGAGGGTTTGTGACTGGGAGCCTGGCCCCAGTGCTCTAGAAGAGCTCCTCAGTAACGGGCTTACAGCCCAAGTTGACCTGTGCGCTTAAACAGAACTGTTTAGCAGCAGCAATTTTATATTTTATATATATATATATATTTGTACCCAAGCCTGGAGGGAGGAGAAGCCAGAATTTTCACCTCCAATGAAGGTGAGTTGGTTTGCCAGGAGCAGCACTGGTGAAGTGAGGAGGTGCTTAGAGCAGATCAGGCGTTTTGTCTTGGTAGGGAGTTAGGCTTTCCTAGAGTCTTTCCAGCCGTGAAGCTTTAATGCTTCCACGCAGCCTGTGGGGAGGAGAAGACTGCATTCCAGAAAAACCATCTGTGCCCCAAAAGAAACAAAAGGGTTTCTGTTATTTTAGGCCATGTACTGCATTTTAGAACATACCTCTGAGCCAGGAAAGAAATAAGAGTGTTCCTGAGAACCACCCAATGGGTGGATGTACAGATGTTAGATGAAAGACAAGGAAGGTGGAATCTGAAAGTGCAAATATTTTCATCAAATCAAGCCAAAAGAGAATTCTCCTTTCTCTTGCGTTCTGCTTTTGATCATGTTTTTGAAGAGTGGAATTACAGAATAAAGGGAAAAGTAATTAGGAAGCTGTGAACCTAGAACCTGCCCATTTAACTATTGTCCTTGCCTACTGCTTAAAAATATACCAAAAAAAAAATAGTAGTAGTATTGCAGAGTTATTTTGGCAGAGAGATGTGATAATCCTGAAGAGGCTTTTATTCTGAAAACTTAAATAGTTTAAACGTTTTTCTTACATATTTTATTTTGAAGAAGCAATCCCTTCATAGGTGGATGTCTCTCATGAGAACTCAGATGAAGTTCCACGCTATTGCTGAAGGTTTTAAGAACTGAATTGTGTCACTCAGTTCTTACAGTAAAGATATTCCTGGAGTTAAAGAGGTTTGCAATTCATTCCTTCACAATGTTTTTTATTTTAATGATTAAAAAAACAGTTGTCTTCTGTATGGCTGACTTCCTTTCAGCTTCCAGCTTCGTTTTTGTTCAGCTGAAGAATTAATGGGCACTTATTTGTGGGCGCTTTGGTGCCATCCTTCCTGGGGGCTGCTGATGTCTCTTAAAAGGAGGGGAGTTACCACCTCCCCCCTGCAGAAGTGAACCACGTACCTTGCTGTGGTTTCAGGCAGTACTGTCAGTATAACTTACCTGGGAGGTATTTCCACTGTCCTGTCAACTGTTGAGCTACTCACCACTGTGCTTTCCTTTCAAAAGGCGGTTTGGGAGGTTTTGGGGCTCTGCCGCGTTTCCGCGAGGCGCTCGTTCCTGCTCTGCGAGGGTCCGAGCTGGGGTGTTGGGCAGATGTTGGGAAGCTCCAGTTCCCGCCCCAGCCATGGGCTCTCCCACCGCCTGCTCCGGAGCAAACCTGGCACCGCGCTGGCCAGGCTCGCAGAATCGGCATCGCTTCCCCGCAACCTGCACCTTTTTGTAGAGCAGTGTCACTGCATTGCCCTCTAAGCAAATACTTAAAACTTGGAGTTTCTGCCTCCTATAAAGGAAATATTTCTGGTTTACTTCTTCAGTTTTAAAAACTTTTTTTTTTTAACATTTCAGTGCATTACTGCTTCTAATTTTCTACTTATGAAAAAGGAGGAGAGATGTGTCTGTGCGGCAAAATGAAAGATTTGTGCATGGTAACTCCCTGCTGGCAGATTTTTCCTGATTTGGTATGCTCGTGTGGTCTGTGACTGGGATGTAAAAGGGGAAAACAAAGGCAAACTGAAAATTATAATTGTGCACAGCAATGACCTGTGCACAGCAAAACCTGGTGCCTGCTCTTGAATACATTGATTCAACAGGTAAGGCATCTCATCTGCCCTGGAGCCACCTGTGGTTTCTAATGTTGCTAGAAAATCAGTATAAGCCACCAAAGATCTTAATTGTGATCCAAATTCATCCTTCTTTTAGTCTTGGAGAGGTTCAGATTCATGGTACAAATGAAATACTGTAGCCATGAGCCTGATTGTGCCAGTAGTTCATTTTGGGTGTATTATTTCTCTCTCTCTCTCTCTTTTTTTTTTTTTTTTAACATGAGATTCAAAGACAGAGAGTTATTGGCACTCCGTTACTTCATTAATAAGTGTGCTAATCAAATTATACCTTAACATAACTTGCTTAATGTAACCATGAAATGTCTTATGCCTAACACATGCAAATGGAAAAGAACCGATGCCTATGATGGAGTTTCCCCTTATGGATTTGTATTGACCTTCCCATGATAAAAACAATGTTTATATCTTTGTTCTAGTTCTGTAATCAGGGAATATTATTCATACATTATAGATGACAGATAGAAAAGTGACCTGTGATTTCCACTCGATTCTCTAGACAATCTTGCTAAAATGAAGAAATGAATGTTTCCTTTGAGTTTTAATTTTGAAAGTCTTCCAGAAGACATTCTCCTTTCCCTGAGCCTTACTAAGATTGTTTGCTAGGTTGCTTGGGAAGATTTTTTATATCTTTATTTATTTTTATAAATTGCATATATTATGTTTTACGTGGGGGCCTCTGAGAGATGCTATGCTTAAATGCAACCAAAAGCAATTTTTGAGGAAGTTCACAGTTCAACTCCAGCCTTGCAGTGAACATCCCACATATTTAAAGTTTATTGCGATTTTAAATACCATTTAAAAACAGTGTAGGTTTTTAACTTACCATAATAAAAACTTACACAAGGAGAAAACAAAACAATATGTTCCATGAGCAGCGTGATTCATGGCTTGTAGATTTGTCCCTCGTCCCCTGAATCCCTGAACACTTGTGCTGTGCAAAGAATCAGATGTGCTGCAGCTCTAGACCAGGTTGCTGTTGAGAGACTTCTGCTTTGTTATTTGGTGCCTGCAAAGCAGTTTATTTGCAAAGTTCTGCTTCTGGTTGAGCAAGTTCATGGATGGTACTGGCTGCTTTGAGACTTGTCCTTGTCCTGCTGCTGCCACTTTCGACAACAGGGTAGAAAACAACAGCAACAAAAGATGTGGGTGGGTAAGAAGATGAAAAACTCCTGTATTTCCCATAACCCTGATTCTTTTAGGAAGTCAAACTAAGTAGTCTATCAATTTAGCATAATTTTTGCCAACTAAAATTCAAAAGTGGTGTTTTTTTGTTTGTTTGTTTGTTTTTTCCTATTCATGGTTTAGATGCTGGTACATTTTCATTTCTGATTTATTATCAGAACTTTAGGGAACTGTAGAAGTGAGGTTGCAGGTGGGCAAGATGCTTGAGTTTGGTACCTGTGGCAGGGGAAAAAAGCAAAACAAAATATTCTAAGCTACTGCTTTCTCCCTTGCTTCCAATTTGGCGCCTTAAGTGGATCAAATGATAGAAGAGCATTTGTACCTTTAAGTGGCTACTGCAAAAGTCACTGACTTGCTTAGAAGGTTAAAGCCTTGAATGCTCACTTGGAAAAATGCACTGTTCATGTTTAGTGATTATATAGATAGGCACAGGGGCCTAAGTTGCAGGTCGTTTTCTGAAAACTAGACTCTCTCTATATATATATATATTTAAAGTTCTGCTTCTCTCTTTCACTACCAGCTTCGTAAAATAAGAGGAAAAATATAATTCTGTAATCTGTACTGGTATTTGATTTCCCTAGAACTCAGATGTTACAACACTATCTGAGCTGCATGGCTGGCTTGCTAGAGCAGTGTTTCCCATATGCACACGTCGGGATTGTGAACTTTTACTGGGAAGGTTGTTTGCTTTACGCCTCTGCAGAAACCAGTCTTGCTGGCCTTGATGAAATCTTGCCTGCTTCTCTGTAGTTTTTTCTGGAGCTCAGCCTATAGCAATGGCAACAGAATTCATTCCTGACAAAGCCAATGTTACTTACAGAAATAGGAGCCCTAGGAAACGTCCGAGGGCTGCATATGGAATAATATGCTTGACTATAAAGATGTCACAGTTAATGCACTCCATTTTGAAGACAGGTTATTTCTTTGACAAAGCAGTGGAAACAGCTTTATTAAAAATAGAGCTTCTGAGAAGAGCATCAGGAGCCTCTGATAAATCTTTGGTCACAGCTGGTTGATGAGGTGGCCGGAGAGCTGCTGGTTCCCAGTGGGGTCTGGCTTTTTGTTAAAGGAAAATGCGAATGTTTCTGCCTGGCTGTGCTGGTAAACACAGCACAGGGTTAAAGGTTGGTTTTGTGTTCAAAAGGAAGATGCTGCATTGTGTAAAAGTTGTTGTTATAGCTTCCTCTTACCCACTTGGCAGTGGTTTCCAAATAATTTTTTTTTAATGGTTGCAGGCACTGCTCAGCTCAGACATGTGATGCTCCAAGAGATGCCACTGATTATATTGACTGGATCTTTAAAATACCTATAATTTTGATTTCATTAAAAAAGAGGGACAATCTGAAATTAACCATTAAAACCTCTTAATGCTGAGAAAGCATTTTATAAGTGAAGTATTTTAATCTGGTAACTATGTTTATTTTTTTTCTCTGACTCCTGAAGAGTTGAATGTGGTTACAAAGACACTGGGTGCAAAATTCCAGTGAATGGAATAATATACAAATCATGCTAATATGCTTAGAAAAACTCTTGTTTCTTTATGATAACCAATGTAATTTCAAATAATAAAAGTATTATGCCACATAACCTAGTATTTACAGTGCACCATGAATAAAGCAAAGTACCTAAGAGTATTTTAATGTGATAATATAGCTGCGGGATTTAAATACCTGCTTGCTGCTGTTCCTTTAGGGTAATCATTTTATATAAATATAAATATATTTTAACTAGCTCTTTAATTTAATACATCAATATCTCCACTAGATGTATGTGTAGATGTATGTGTACAGTCAAGACCGGATAAACACATAGTAAGATTTTTATATAACAGTGATTTCTGACAACGGCATTTTGTATGTGAAAATGTTTTTGTTGCTCTCCATTTCTCAATCATCTTTAAAGAGCTCAGCAGCAAATCTAAACCATAATGTAATTATGATAAATGGCATTTTGATTTCATAATAAGGACAATCTTTGAGTGCTTGCGGTTGTTTATATACTCTGGCTTCAATCAGAAACCCTTCCATTTCCATATGGATAAACGGCAGACAAAATAATTTCCGTTGGATCAGCTCTCCCAATGCCCAGTCTGTATGTGTTGAATCTCACGTTGTCCCTTGAAAGCAGAAGGGGATTTGAAGTGAAACGGCCAGATTTGGGGAGCGATTCCAGCAGCTCGCTGGCTTCCAGGAGATGGCACTGCACTCCCGCTGACAGCGGCCATGGCGCCACAGGCCGTGCCGCTCCGCTCCTGCTCACCGGACGCTCCTCTGCCAGCTGAGCAGGAGTTGCCACCATTTCCAGGCCAGCCTTCCAAGAGATTTCCCTGGCGCCTGGCAAGTGGGGTGTTTCTTTTAAAACCCTCTTGGTCCAGTAGGTTTCTCACCTGTCTGCGTCCTTGTCTCTTGCTGCGGTGATCCTCTGCTGTGTGTTTTTCAGTTAAGTACCTGGAGAGACCCTCGAGTTCAGTTTTGAGGAAAACTGTCCCGCAGTATGGACAGTGACTCACTGAAATGGCAGGTTTTTGTAGCGTACGTCCATATTTTTTATGTTTTGTTAATTGTTTCCCTCTTCCATGCTTTTAGTAGGCAATTGGAAAGAGAGGGGTGGCCCTCAGCACAGGAGGCCCAACAAGCTTCAGAGCTTGGAAATAAGACTCTGTTCAGGCAGGTGCATTTACACCAGGTGCAGTTAGAAAAAAATGTATTCGTTTCTTACCTGAAAGTGCCAAAATTGAGTTGTTTCGGTAACAAAGCAACTGGCTTCCTTTTCATGTCCAGTGTTTTATATTAAAAAAAAAAAAAGACTTACCTTATCAAATTATTTCTCCTCTTAATTACCATACCTTCTGAGAGCTCTTCTAATAAGCTAGACTACCCCTAGAATTTGTCTATATTTTTGAAAAGTCTGTCCAGTCGCCCTCCAGCAGCTGTGAACTGGGGAGGCTGGAGAGGAGGCCCAAGGCCCCAAGCCCACTGTGGGCTTGAGCAGTGCCTGAAGCCCATCGTTGGTGCCAGCTCTCCTTTTCAACCCCTGCTCTGTAGCACAGCATCACTGGGGATCCAGCTCCTTTCTCTCCCTTTTAGCTAGTGCTGCATTTCCAGTCTCATCAGAGCAAGAAGGCTTTAAATAGACTGCCCATGCCTTTTGCCTTGCTGAGGAGCACGTTCTTTCCCAGAATGTAGATCGTGTTGTGTGGGCTTGTGAAGAAAGCAGAGCAGCACATATCTAACCTGAGCTTCAGGGAAATCAAAGACAAGGCCCAGCTATGAATAAACTGATACCAACCTGATGACTTCCTGCCTTGGTCCTGGAGCAGGCTGGGATGCTTCCCCATGGGAAGCTTCACCATTAGCTTCCCAAACACTTGAAGGGGTTTGTTACTTTGCTTGGAATAGAAAGACACATCCCTGAAGGACAGGTTTGATGAGCTGAAGTAGAGTCTCATTTTGTTGCTCACCCAGCTCCAGCTTCAAACAAATGTGCAAGTAGGTGTAGCCCTTCCAAATAGATGGTTCATGAGTTGTTGCAACATTTTCAGCCAGAATTTGGCCTGTGTTGTCAGCTCCACATAGGCAATCTCCTCCAAATTAAATCATCTAAATTCAGAGGATTAGGCAACAGGCTCAGCATGAGAATTGGGCAGATTGCTCCTACTACACTGCTGGAGATCTACTCAGAGTTCAAAGAGAGGTTCAGCAAAGTGTGCACCTATGGCTCAATTCAAGTGCTTAAGTACTGTCTATGTAACCATCTACTGTAACTTGACATGGTTGTAGACCTTCACGTGGAGCTTGCCAAGGCGGTATTATGAACTGTTTGCACCCAGCTGGTCTGGTAGCTGGAAATCAGGCAGGCAGGACATCTCTGAATGCACTTGATGCATAGGTTTAAGCCACCAAATTGTTCTCTAGACTGCACTGACCAAACCTCTGCTGAGCACAATGACAGCAAAGGCAACTAAGTTAGGTGCATGAGTTCTGGGTGGTGTCCCAACTTGCCCTGAGCTGTGCAATTTGAAGATCTCTTCAGATCTTCACTGGGAATTGTGCCCATCTCTCTAGGACAATCATCAGTCACCAGCTTCAGTTCTGAATGCTTATTTCCTTATGGGAATATAAATGCTGCTGTTTGAGCAAAGAGCGCTGACATTACCAGCTAACAGACACTGCCCGGTGACCCTCTGCTCTGGATATTGTCATCCAAAAGAAAACATGTTGCTTGCAGTTCTTGGGTACGTGTGGTCTACCCACATGTGTGGTTGACTCACTACCTACATGACGTAGGTCATTTCCTACGCCTCCTTCTTCTCTCTCTCTTGTTTTTGTTGTCTGTACTATTCTTACGGATTTAAGGTAGTGTGCCATTGTAGTGTCTTGAAGTGTGCCATTATGCATGAAATCATGGTATGTGCAAATACTACAGGAAACTTGTTCTTGAAGTGTGCCATTATGTATGAAATCATGGTATGTGCAAATACTACATATGAAATATTTATATTGTTATAATGAAATCAACATTCAGAACTGAAGTTGATGACTTGATAAGGAAATTCAAGAAGAAAACTACTTCAGAATGCAACCAAAATGTAGAATTTATTTGCTGGAAAAGCTTTTGAAGATGATGCTGCCTGCGATTTGAATTATGTGTTCTGTATGCAGAGCCCAGTCTCTATGAATTGTTTGCTTGGGATCTAAATGTAGCAAAGCTCAGTCAGTGTTCACCTGCCCAAACACCAAGGCAGAAGAACTGCTGAAGAAAACTGCAGTCTTGGCAGTAATTTATAAACTTAAGGAATATGTGACAAAAAAGAAAAGGAAAAATAGTACTTGTACACATTTAAAAACTAAAATTACAAAATGCAATATCAGGCTGTCCTACCAGCTGCACGTGACAATTGATTTAAGTGGCTGTTAACACAGTATTTTTGCCAGTATGTAGTTTCAACTACAAGTTTTAAATTCAACCTGGTTTTGAAAGGTAAGGCATCCAGCTGTAATGAAGTTAAGATTCTTGATGTGATTTTTGATGTGTCAAGGCTGACTTTTACAGCACTGAGTAAAATGCCAAGTAAACCATTGCTGGAACTGTACTGGTTCTAAGATAACAATGACAACAAAATGCTTCAAAACACATCTTTTCTTCTCATGCATGTCATGTCTCTAAATATCACCTTCTTATCAGAAACATCTAAAATTTTACTGAACTAAACACAGATGAAAATGAACGGTCTGGGCACCAGGCTCTATTAATTGCTGCCATCCTAGCTCTGCTTCCCAGCCTGGTCACCCTCACTGCCCCGCTTCACATGTGAACTACATGGGATTGACTGGAACATCTTCGGACTTCAGATAATTCAAATGCAAAAAATATATATATTTTTAAATATTCACACAGTCACAGAATCCGAGAATGGTTGAAGCTGGAAAGGACCTCTAGAGACCATATAATCCAGCCGCCTGTTCAATCAGGGACACCCAGAACATGTGGCACAGAGTCACATCCAGGCAGGTTTTGAAGATCTCCATATTCATTAGTTATCTGGTCCCTACTTATTGTGGAGCAAATCTTGATTTATTAGCAGATGTGTAATGCATCTATGATAAAAAAGCTTATAAATCTACAGGGATGCCATAAAAATGTTGTGCTTGAATGCTCTCACATAGCAAGGACCGAACAGGCTGTTTGAGCACTGAACAGGCATTTCAAATGAGCACTGAAAGAACATTTTCAGGCTTCAAATGCATCCTTTCATTGCAACCAGTATGACAGGGCTAACATATGCAGAATATGCATAATAGGTTTATTTTAAAAACTTGTGCCTAATGGCAATGCAAAAACTAAAACAACCCAAAACTCTCACCAAGTTTGTGTGCTGCTAAACGGGAAGAAAATCTACTTGAGGTTTTTATTCTTTTCTAATAACTAAAATCAACTTTAAAACAGTTGATTAACAGTTTTAAACAGGCTGATAACCTGTGGCAACAGTTGAATGCAGTTCAACTGCAAGAACAGAAGGGAACAAGAATAAAGGCTGTTTTGACTGCATGTTTACAGGTTCCCTGCTCCTTTAATCCAGGAGCACCGGCTTGCTATAATGGATCAAACAAGAGGGTTATTTTATGGTTATGCTCTCTAACAGCACCAGCATTACAGGTGCTAGAGAAAATCTTGGCCACTATAGTGGCCAGGAGGTTACATTGCATCATTACAGCCAAGATGGGCCTCATTTTGCAGCCTGAACTGCAGTTTCCTAGATGTAAGCGAGCGCTCAGCTCGCACTCTCGCGGGCTCTTCGTTGCCGATGCGCACTCTAGGGAAGAGCCGAGCACAAAAGCCTGCTTACCCTGTGCATGATCCTATGCATTTCTCCAGGTAGCAAAAAAATCTAACTTAAAAAGTATAAAAAAGTCAATTATTAATGACTTTTTGCTTTTACTGTAGTGTGCCTCAGCGTGGCCGCAGAGGTTTATGCAAGATATATGTTAATGGACAACAAAAGAGCTTAACACCTTGTGAAACGCTGTGGTGTCAGTTATTTCTCAGCATCATCATTTTCCACATTGTCTTGCACTTTGTAAATCAGTTGTTTGCTTTGCCCTCAGAGCAGTTACAGGAACCGTGCAAGCTGGAAACAAAAATGTTGTTCCCCATCTTTGTCCGGTAGAGGTTATCGTGAGCCGTTACTGCAAATCTGAGTGACTTCATCAGCTGCACAGCAGTGACTCAATACCAGAGGTTATCTTTTAAAGGGAAGGAAGTTTCTCCTGAATTAGGGAGTAAGTAACTGTCAGAAGAGAGGCAGCTGTAGAAAAACAGACAAGGAAGCTGCGTGGAGCTGCTATGGAGACATAGAAAAGTGGTTTGAGGGCTTTAATAAATTCACGGATTTGGCTGTGGGGAACTGAAATAGGATGCTTTCTGATGCAAAGCCAGGTTTGTGGAAAGAGGCAATATTTTACTAGACCCACCAAGACAACATGGGACAAAGAGAAGTTTTTGAGTGCATAGACCCTCCTTTTTTCAGAAGTGGCCTTAAAGCTAAGCAGCAGTTGAGGAGAGTTACTCTGAGTGCCATTACACCAGTTGGGCACGTAAACTGAGAAAAAAATATGCCGTTCATACCTGTAGAGCAGAGTAGGGGAGGAGCAAAAGAAGAGGTCAAAGCTGTCTGTGAGGAACAGAGAAAGACCCACAGGTTTCCTGAGGATTTAGTTGTGCACTTGGGAGACCGAGAGGTTGAGATGTGCCCTGAGATCCCTGCCTGTGGAGGTGGCGGTTTTGGCTACCCCACTGGAGGCACTGGCAGGATAAGTCTTAAATCTCCAAAGGCTGCAGAAATACCAAGTCACAGGGACATCACTGCTCATGAGACTTTGTGTTATGGAATTAGAACTTTTGGCAGAAGATGCAGACTACAAAGCTCCTTGTGTGCTTAGGTCTGCAAGAGGTACGTCCCCATAGAGCGGGTATTCAGCCCTGATTTATAGCCACATTTCCACAGAATCACCAAATGACTGAGTTTGGGAGAGACCTCTGGAGATCATCTAGTCCAATCCTGCTGCTTAAGCAGAGTCAGATACAGGTTGTTCACAGCTGTGTCCATGCAGGTTTTGAGTATCTCCAAAGATGGAGACTCCACAACCTTTCTGGGCAACTACTCCAGCCTTCAGGCACCAGCGATAAACAAACAAAGCACAAAAAGAAGTACTTGTGCACATTGCTGAGATAACCCCTGAGCTTTCTCTTCTGCAGTCTGAACAGGTCACCTCTCTCAGCGTCTCCTCACCTGTCAGATGCTCCAAGCCCTTAGTCACCTTCGACAGGGCCCTTCACTGGACTCGCCTCTCTCATACTGGGTGGCCACACTGGACCCAGGGCTCCAGGTGTGTCCCCCCCGGGTGAGCAGAGGGGAAGGATCCCCTCCCTTGCCCTGCTGCTGGCCAGCCTCGTCCTGTTACCCATAGTTTTTTTCTGCCCAGCTCTCCTTTTGTGTGGCTGTAAGTGGAAATTGACTGTCCCATCCAGAATTATGTTCGTCTGCAGGTAATGGCATTGGCAATACTAAAGAATCCCTTTCCACAGAAAAAGCAAACAAGGTTATTTTTCCCTTAGTGTAATGGAAATATCGATCAGTAGAGCAACTACTGCAATTTCCTTGCTCTGTTTCTCTCTGCGATACTACAAAACTACTTCAGAGAACTATTGTTTTAAACTCCAGAGAGCTGATTGATAAGACTTTATCAAATGGCACTTCTAAAGAGAACCATGCATGCTGGCCCCAGCCTTTCGCTCAGATGTCACCATAAGAGATATTGTGGCATCCGTCAAGTCAGGATCCCACTGCTGATTTAATGTCAACCCTAGAAGAAAAAAGTGCTGGTTTTTAGTGCTTTGTAGGGGAAAAAACGTTGGGAGTTAAAATATTTAAGTGTTTCACCAAAATGCTGAAGGCCATAGGGGAAAACTTAGAAATGAAATGTAGCCCTTCCCTATCCATACGCAGCTGAAGAAGGAGAATGGCTGCTGGTCACGTGCAGGTGCTAGTGAAGGAAAGGGCAGTTATTTTGCAACACTGCTGATGGGTGATGCACCACTGTCATGGAGTCTTCTATCACATTTAATTACATGGTTTTGTTTTTCTTCAAGTTGTGGCTTATTTTCTATTTCCCCTCACATGACAAATAACTAAATGATGTGAAAATAGATGAAAATATACTCCACATTTTATTGCACGGTTCAAAACAGGCAAACCAAATGCAGAAGCTGCAGGTTAGAGGCTCCCCTATGGGATGGCTCTATCAGCTGACTTTCCCATGAGGAACTGTGGCCAATGCTGTGATCACCCAGCTTGCTCAAAGCCAAGTGTTACAAAAAAGGCAGGATGTAAAAGGCACAGTGGGTATTTGTGTTTTGCTAGGCAGTCACAGAGGCGACACTGGCATTGCACATTGTTGCTTGTACCTGGTGCTGTGCACTAAAGAAGAGCAGAGTCTGATCCAAATCCCTAACACATGGCTCCTTTTTAGATTGACCAAAGTGTCTCATTTGTAATGACTTCATGGCTTGCAATTTCCACCATAGATTAAGAGATATTTTTACAAAGGTATTTTTCTAAATCCACATAAATACCTCGCCTCTAAATTTCCAGATGTACAGAGGTTAGGCACATTTCTCTAGCTGAATTTAAGCCTTTTACAATTTCTCTTTGCAACGGGAACAATAAAAACGATTTATTACTGTGCATTACTCCCCTAATCCTTCATAATGGAACACAATTTTTAGATGTGCATTTTGCAGAAAGAATGAAGCAGTGATAACATAAAAATGCACTAGAGAACATGGCTTTTATCTTTGCTGAAGAATGGTGACAAACATGCTTTCAGGGTGACCAAAATCAAACCATGGCTTCTGTAGAGATGCCGAACAGGGCCAATAACTAACAACTTTCTGAGTTGTTGCATCAAGTCAGCAGCCGTTGGGTAACATTTATTCAAGTATAGATGGAGCCATAAGGATTCTGCACTGCAGCAGACACAAAAGGACAGCTGAATACAACCAAATTTTTCTATTGTAGGCAAAACACTAATAATACAGAAGCAGTAGTTGGTACTGGAGTCTAGATCCTCAGAGCAGCTAAATCAAAATTCCTCATGGATGTTTTATTTTGAGATTTTGCTCAAAACCTTTGGTGATACCTCAGCAGGCTAAAGTGGCTACTGAGTGGTACGTGGGTGTAAGCTGCGACCATCATGGTGCTTGTTGATTTTTAAACTCATCAAAGTGGACGTGTTCCTCTTGTTCAGCATACCGGTCAATTAAAGGCAGTGCTGCACACGAGTTGAGGGAAAACCAGAACAAACCTGGCTGTGCATATTTGTTCCTAGGAAGAAAAGTATTTTTGGAGAGCAGTGCAGACTCAGTGGCTCTTGGGCAACAGCAATGTGTTTAACAGTGAAGCTGAAATTTCAGGTCTGTCTATTTACAAATGTGAAGGTATATATGAACATGTAGTGTTTTGCTTAGTATCTAATGAAAATCATGGTGAACTGGTCTGAGTCCTCTTTTTTTTTTTCCTTCCCCTGGTTCTTTGAGTAGGTGAATGTTTCACACGTGCTCATGAGGCCCATCAGAAAGCAGTAGTAGTGCACACTGGCACAAGTGGTGGCAGGTAGCAAATCATGGGAAAACTCTCCTGTTATGTGTTTTACTGGGCACTATGAGGTATGAAAGGAGGAGCAAATGTTTCTCTCTTTATGCAGGGGAGCTTGAAATGAGTCTCAGCCAGCTTCCTTGATCCACTTTCCTTTCTGCCCCACTGCTGGCTGTTTTCTGTGCTGGGAGCTCATGCACAGACTGCCTGTGATCTATCTACGGAGAAGTTCTGCTCTGTTGTTCTTCTGGGTTACCAGGAGGCTAGGTTAAAAAAGCAGCACTAGAGTAGCTGATTTGGGATCTGGGCTAAAATTATGTGCTTGGGGCATTGAGAAGGAAGAGCAAGGCAGAGAGGATGGTGTATAAGGAGAATAGGAAACAACCAGTGGAAGGCTTTCTCTAACCACTGACTATATGTGTTCCTTGGCACTGATGGTGCGGGAACTTCCCAGATGTTTCCTCTTTGAAGCACTTGCTTAATTTTAAACCAAGCCTTTGATAGCTTTGGGCTTTGCGGAACACATAACAAAAACCATTCCTACTTAATTTGTATCGTGGGATATTTTTGAAGGACTGTAAAGAGTTTTGTGTGCCTTAAAGCTATCAGAAGTCCTCCAGCTCCTCCAGGTTTTGAAGAATTTGAGCCTTCAACATCAGTGAGAAAGTTTTAGTGCAAATACTCATGAAATTTGTGCCATGGGGTTTTCCCTGCTTCCACTAAACCTGTAGCAAGAGCTGCAACTTGTAACTTCAGAAAGGAGATACCTTTCTACGAATCTGAGTTCAGGTTAAATTTTTGTTTTACCTATGAAATGGAATATTCCTGGAACCTTTTTGATCTGATGCACAATGTGCTTCAATTTAAATAAAGAAATGTTTTTAGTCTCTCAGAAGGTCTTTTATATTGTTCAGATCATAAATGGCTGTTACAAATATGATAAAGCATGTGATGCAGGGGATTACCAACAGGGATTACACGCTGTTGAAGTTTCCATTTCATTAGTTGCTGAGAGAACATTTTGACAATGAAGTTGCTGGATGTTGCCTCCCTTCATCCTCCGTGTTGAAGAAATAAAAGTGAAGAAATTCTCTTAGAATCAACTTAAGACTTTAGTACTACAGTGTTGGCTCTTCTATCCTTTCCAAGTGGCTGTGAGTGAATTCCCTACATACCTGTGCTGCCTGCTAAATTGTTGTTCTTCTAATGCATTCTCATCTGTGTACATTTCTACCAGTTCGCTTGGTTCATTAGGGACGTTCACCACAGAGAATAAGTAAATATTGCAGCCTCACTTTCAGATACTTGGTCATTGTGTGTACTTGAAGCTGCTTCCTGAACAGCTGGCTCCTTCCTCTAATGTGACCATCATCATCATCATCACTGGCTTTTCTTGGCCCAGGAGCAACGATGCTGAGCAAGCAATGCTTTGCAGGCAACCTCAGACTTCACTCTCCCATTGACCTCTGCATCTCTAATGGTGTGGCAGACTGAGAATGACTAAATGGGTTGATAAAAGTCAGCGTGTGGTGGGCCCATTGCGTATGAATCTGTCCCTAGCACTAAGAAGTTGAATCCTTACTCCCCCTTTAGATCCAGGTATTTTTCTTGAATGACGACCAAAAATGTTTCTCATTTCTATACAACATTTAGTCATTAGAGGTTTATACTTTAAAACACTGCCTAATTATTATGAATGGAAATATGCAAAATTTCCTTAAAAGCTGACTTGCAAATGTTAATGCAGGAAGAAATGAACAGCTGATGAGTAAGGCCTTGAGAAGCAGCCTGCTTTAGAGACACTCCATAAATCTTCCCCATTAACACATTTTAAAAACATTTAAAATAATTGTTGGAAGTCACTGAATGCTGATAACTCTGCTTTATGAATGCAGCCTAATGGAGTAAAGTGATAATTATTTTGCTGCTCTTGCATTTTAGTTCAATCACACTGTGGCTGTTATGGCACAGTGCAGCCTTTGGCTTTTTATTTTCCATGGGTCTTAAAGAGGCTCCATTGGCATGAAAGAGGGCTTGGAAATGAGCTGCTGTGGTGGTGCTGGTGGGAGCAAGGAGGCAATAAATCCATGGGCAGTCATGAAGCTCGCATGGATGGAAGGGAAAAGTGGCTCAAGAGTCACGTTGACTTGGCTGAACCTGCTCTGGGGCCCCCTGAGCGTATGGGTTATGGTATAGTTATAGAATCATAGAATCATAGAACCATAGAATGCTTAAGGTTGGAAGGGACC